>LVVM01002361.1:1494-44127 GCA_001882365.1 Rhizopogon vesiculosus
TCCACGAAATCTAGATACAATCTAGATCAACACCAACGATAGTCAATCCGTTTCCGAAAATTGACACACGAAGTGTAGGCATTGTATGGGAACGGCGATCATCAAAACAAAGCCCTCCTCTCCTTCGGAGAGTCGGGGACTACTAAGTCACCAGTGACTAGTAACTCACCACTTCGAAGTTCGCTCGCCATAGATGAATGACGAGGGGGTCTAGAGTGAGTTGAACACGACGGTACGTTTCAAGTTGTAGATCGATGCCAGGCTTGCCGCATATGCCAGTGTATTTCAGGTTTAGTAAAGACATATATTCATTGGTATCTCCGTGTGCATAGGTTGCATTCATCAATCAGGAGACCTTAGAGAAAGCGCGCGAGATCAAGATGAATGCTGACGAGGAGTTTGCTATTGAAAAAGTACACGGCTTGCTCTACTTACACACCCAATATTAACATGAATATCGAAAAGCAAAGCTCGAGAAGCAAGAACAACAGGCTATTGATGCACATTTCGAGAAGAAGCGTAGGGGTGTTGAGGTCGCACAAAAAATGTATCGTGCCATGACTCACCTACCTTACTTAGCTGACATGCTTTCTTGCAGTGCAGTCTAATTTGACAAACCAATCGCAGTTGAAGCTTCTGCAGTGTGACGAGGAGCAGCTGGAAGAACTGTTCTCTATCTCACGGGCGTCGATTCTAACATTCGCGGAAGACGAAGGTTGACACTCTCAGTTCCTCGAAGGTGCTGCTGTGCAAGGTTTGCTTCAGCTCGTGGAGCCAAAGGTTACATTGCGTGTTCGTGACAAGGATGCAGAGGTCATGCAAAAGGCGGAGAAGCAGTCACGAAATCATATACTCAGATCAGTGGTCATGAGGTATCTTTTGACTTGGAGACGACCCTGAGCGAAAACTGGTGGGTTAATCCATTTTCCTGGATGTGTAACCCTCTCAACAAATTCCCTTTTCAGTGCTGGTGGTGTTGAGCTCGTGAGCAGCTCGCGACGAATTACCATCAACAACACATTGGACGAGCGACTGAAACTTTTAGAGGACAGAGTGGGTCTTACTCTATGTATGCTCCGTCCGTTTCGTCTGAAGTGCGTGATAAGATGCTGCCCGAGATTCGGAAAGACTTGTTCGGGCCGAACGAGAACAGGAAGTTCTGATTGAATTATAAGTATTCTTACACGCATCCACGCGTGAAAGTATGCGGCAGTTCATTTCAAGCGTACTCAATTTAATTCAGATATCTATCGTAGGAGGGACCGAAGACCCGTTCTGCTTGCTTCTCCTCGATTCATGAATCCGCTATCTAGAACCAACCTACATCCAAGCGCTCTTATCTTGTAGCATGGCTTGTAATCTGCCTGCCCTGGCTCAAGATGGACCACATTTACAAGCGCGGTGGAGATAGTCCCTAGAGCATGGAGAATACCACCGTTAATATAAAATTCACAGTGACCACAAAACTCTGCGTGCTAGGCTATGATCCCTCAGGTGTAGCTTCTATGACACGCGTTGACAGGAGGGACGTGCCTTATTTGAAACCTCGGTATTGGCCATATCAAGCCATTGTGGGAGGAGGTAATGGCCAGCTATATACTTGTATTCCATCGAGTTCATGTACTATAAATGACTGCATGTACTAGAAACCGTGATTTTTTCATGGTGAACTCCAGCTTCAAACAAAATGACCTTCGTACGAAACTCGGTTAATCCATGATATCTGCATCCTAATAAGGCAGTTATGTCAGTTTTTGTGGACACCAAAATTTCGAGGTGTAGAGCTGCAATCCCTTCATTTACTTCCCATAGACATTAGATCTAGATGTCCAAGGACATAATACCTCAGGAAGAGCCCTCAAGGCCCCTCAAGGACGCGAAGCAAAAAAAGGACGATTTGCCTGCTGATCCCGCCCGCGACGAATCTAGAGGTCTGCATAGCACATTCTAATAGCCTCACCCTTTCTGACCGATCAAGACAAGCCAGCTGAAAAGAATAACAAAAAAGACAGGAAGAGGAGACACAAGAAAGCCCATGGTTCCGAGGTTTCTCCTGCTGCTGCTGTTCCCGAGGTAGCTGAGATGGATGTGGATCCTCCTGAAGGTATGTGTCTTGGATGCGACATATTTCGTGTGTGAGATGGATCTTTGTCACAGGACATGTCAAGGAAAAGAAGAAGTCAAAAAAGATGCGCATTACTTCTACCGCTGAGGAGAATGGGACTGAGATAGCTGTTGATACACCGTCGGGTAAGTGTGCTTTCTTCGAGCGCTCAGATCTTTGAAATAATGTCGCCCAGTTGCAAGAAAAGACAAGAAACCGAGACACAAACATACCAAACGCTCCATAGGCGCAACAGGTGATGTAGATTCCAGTCCTGGTGAGGTCAATTCGGATCATTGTGCACTGCGGGCGTTTACATGCCTTACATTTCTAGCACTAGATGGTGAAACACCAGCCTCTACCGTTAAGGAGACTGGGACTGAGATGACTGCTAATACACCGTCGGGTAAGTATGCTTGCTTCGAACCCTTAAATCTATGAAATAATATCGCCCAGTTTCAAGAAGAGACAAGAAACCGGGGCACAAACATACCAAACGCTCCGTAGGCGCAACAGGTGATGTAGATTCAAGTTCTGGTAAGATCAATCTGGATCATATATGCACGTTGGTCGTTTAAATGCCTTACGTTTCTAGCACTAGATGGTGAAACATCAAGTTCAAAAAGCCACAAAAAACGCAAGCGTGATGTTGCGCAAGATCAGGTGGAAGAATCGACAGACAAACCTAGCCCCTCCAAGAAAACGAAGAAGAAAAGGCATGATCGCGCACGCGAGCCAGATGCCATCCCTACCGGGACTACAGTCACTTCCCATCAACCCTCCACATCCTCGGAACCCCCAATCAAACAATGTTCCCCCGCAGAAGCAGAAGCCTTCCTCCAAAAGCACAGTATCACCATCAGTAACCAGACCCAAGGCGACGCCGTTGTACCTGTCACGTCATTCGACCAGCTCAACATACCAGATGGTCTACGAGGTACTTTTACTGGCTTTAAAGAGCCTACTCCAATACAAGCGTGTACATGGCCGCCTGCGCTCAAAGGGAAAGATGTAGTGGGCATTGCGGAAACTGGAAGGTAGGTTTTACAATTTTGCACGTTATTGCACACTGACGCTTCGACCCAGTGGAAAAACCCTGGCTTTTGGCATACCCGCCCTCGCACGGCTCATCGCCTCGCCCGAACAGCCTAAGAAGAAACAAAGTACAATCTCTGTGCTTGTCGTCGCTCCGACGCGCGAACTTGCAATCCAGACTCATGATGCGCTCTCTGCGTTGGGTGCACCGTTTGGCATTGCTAGTGTTGCAGTGTATGGAGGAGTCCCGAAGGATGCACAGGTTAAAGCATTGGCAAATGGGAATGCAAGCGGGAAGATCACAAGAATCGTTGTGGGAACGCCGGGACGCATAATCGACTTGGTTCATGATGGTGTTTGCGACCTGAGCAGGTGAGCTCGTCCTTGATCACAGGGACGTCGACATCTCAACACTGCTCGGTAATTGTGCAGGGTGAACTACCTCGTGCTAGATGAGGCTGATCGAATGCTGGATAAAGGATTTGAGAATGATATCACGAAAATTATTTCGTACACTATTCAGGGGGAAGAACGCCAGACCATGATGTGTGAGCATTTTTCTGTCCTATTTCGCATGCCCAGCTTAATTTTCTTCTCAGTCAGTGCAACATGGCCTGAAGCCGTTCGCCGACTAGCGAGTTCTTTCCAGCACAACCCTGTTCGAGTCACTGTTGGCAGTGATGATCTCACCGCAAACAGTCGCGTCGAACAAATCGTTGATGTATTTGATGATCCCTACGCGAAAGAGTTCGTCTCTGTTAAGCCGCCTCCATTATACTTAACTCACTGATCTCTAGCGACCGTCTTTTCAATTGCCTTAAATCCTTGTCGCATAAGAAAACGTCGCATAAAGGCTCTGACGAGGCACGCATCCTGATTTTCGCACTCTACAAGAAAGAGGCAACGCGCATCGAGCAATCGCTGGGGCGTGCAGGGTATGATGTCGGTGCATTGCATGGGGACATGACGCAATCTGCACGCATAAGCGCACTCGAGAAGTTCAAGACTGGGGAGACAGGTTTACTTGTAGCTACGGATGTTGCCGCGCGGGGGCTAGACATTCCCAATGTTGGGGCGGTCATAAATTACACCTTCCCGCTGACACTCGAAGATTACATCCACCGGATTGGACGTACAGGTGCGTAGCATTCTGATTACTTCCGGTGAAGAGTCTGTTTGACGAGCTGATCTCAGGACGCGGTGGGCGCTCCGGTAAATCTATCACCTTTTTCACCGGAGAGAATCACGAGCGAGCACTGGCTGGTGAGCTTGCACGAGTGCTGCGCGAAGGCGGGTTCGATACGGAGGCGGACAAGCTAAAAAAGTTCCCTATGACGATCAAGAAGAAGGGACACGCGGCATACGGAGCCTTTTTCCGAGATGATATCACTGCAGCGCCTACGAAGATAGTGTTTGAGTAGTGCTAGAAGGTGACTATGTAGGGTTCCGCTGATGATGGGAACGAGGCATTTAGTTAACTTTGTAAATAACTTTGCATGACAATTATGGTCGGCCTGCAGTGGTGGCGCTTCCGAGTCGACTCGGACTTGGCTTACGTTCTTGTTGTGGTGCCAAGTGGTGTGGCTATATTGCCCACATCTCTTACCAGGACACGACCGTGTCTCGGAGATTAGCTTCGTCGCTGGACAAGCCGATTATCGAGGTGCTGGACTTGTGCAACGTGTTGATCTGTTCGAACTTGGGTCTGATCATCACTTAGACCATCGCTCCTGCGGTATCATTTCCGAAGCAGCCAAATCAACCACGCGCAGCAAAGCAGGGACACAGCAAGGCCATAGCCTAGCCGTAACTTGATACGATCCCCCCGAAAAATCATTCCCAGACCAGCTTCTGATCATCGACCATGATGGGCCTTTTCAGCCAGGCTGGATCCCATATCAAGAGGGCACGCGGTTTCTCCGTGGATGACAGGGCTCCAGAAGATACAGAACCCGACGATACTTCAATACTGTCCGTCATTCCAACTCTCATCCTCTCGCTAGATCCATGGTCATCGCCGATGCTGATTCTTCCTCTAGAGACGAGAATGAGGGGTCTGTTATTCTCTCCCTCATATCCCAACTCAGGTACGTGCGTACCTCCAATCCACACTTCGGTCTAACACCCGAATACCAAGGGTTGGCATGGACTTGTCCAAAGTCACATTCCCTACGTTTGTACTCGAACCCCGGAGTATGCTCGAGCGTATCACGGACTTCATGTCTCACCCAGATCTCATATTCGGGTAAGCATACCCCTTACCTCTCCCAAACGCACCATGACCCCCTGCCCAGTGCCGAGAAATGTGACGACCCAGAAGAACGATTTATTCGCATCCTCCAGTACTACCTAGCTGGTTGGCATATCAAGCCCAAGGGTGTAAAGAAACCGTAAGCCTCCACCCCTCTTTCACCGTCAAGCCTGTGTTCACGAGCGCAGATACAACCCCGTTCTTGGAGAGTTCTTCCGATGTAGGTATGACTACCAGAATGGGACGCAAGGGTTCTACGTCGCTGAGCAAGGTACGTTCTTTGTGCACCAGATTGACGCGTGCTGGCGCTCACCAGCCCACGCTCAGTATCACACCACCCACCCGTTTCCGCCTTCCTCTACATATCCCCTGCAAACCGCATATGCATCGTCGGCGAGCTCAGACCGAAGTCTAAATTCCTTGGCAACAGCGTATCCACTACCATGGAAGGCGAGAACAGAATAACGCTCATGGGCGCACCAGACGATGGCGGTACGTAGTCCTAAATGCACAGGCTTGTTGTTACTTACTATGCACCGCAGAATACGTAGTAACAATGCCTAATATGTACGCTAGGGGTATCCTGTTTGGCAAGATGGTACTGGAGCTTGGCGACACATGTGTAGTGAAGAACGAGAAGAACAAACTCTTCTGTGATTTGGAGTTCAAGACAAAGGTTCCTACGATGCTCGCTGGTGATTGTTGTCTAACACTGTATCAGGGCTTCTTCTCTGGAACATACAATGCGATAGCCGGACGTGTACGCCGAGGAAACTCCGATACAGGCGAGGTGTCAGGGCGGTGGAGTCACGTCATGGAATTCAAGAGCATTAAGGTCCGCAGCTGAACTGCCTTCCCTTCACTGTAGCAGCTCCCTGATCTTGTTTCAGAGTGGAAGCAAACGCGTGCTGTTCGATGCCGGGAGAGACGGGCTAAGTATTGCACCGAAATACGTGCCGGATATAGAAGAACAGGAACCTTACGAATCACGCCGGTAACCGTGTTTCACTTTTACTGATTGGAGTTGGACTGATCATGGTTTGCACGCATAGCTTATGGAAAGACGTTACGCAGGCTATTGAGGAGAAGAATATGGAGCGTGCTACGGAGGCCAAGAGCACAGTGGAAGACGCCCAACGCGAGCTGCGCCGCAGACGAGAGGAGAGCGGCGAGATATTTATCCCTCACTACTTCGAGAGACGCGACGGACGGTGGGAACCTAAACTCAAGTAATTGTTGCCTTGCGTGACTGTGTGACCTCTGCTGATACCTCTCACAGCATTCCTCGAGATGATTCTTCTGAAGCTATAGACGCCGTCCAAACTTGGATATGGCCCCCAACGGTAGGATAGGCGTGTTGACGTGACAGTCAGATATATACATACATTTTTCCATGTTTACACTTTCCTACTCTTGCTTTGCTTGTGTCTTCACCACCATCATATTCACTTATCCCACACAGCTGTAATATAATGCGCATCCGCTGGATTGTACCTGTAGCAAAATGAAGGGTATGTATACGACCATGGATCCAATGAGGGTACTAGATATGATGTGGAAAATGAAGTGCGACGAAAACTATGACTGAAGAGTAAGCAAGGACATCGATTAGATCCAGATATCATTGTCATATAAGCAAAAAACGGAGATAGATCATGTGTGGAGAAAATGGTATTCTATGAGTACCAGCCATCTTCGTCCGGCGTGACTGACACCGTACTTGGCGTCGGGGATGCGATTGACCGCGCGTACTGAGAAGAGTACGAAACTACAGACTGAGGACGATATGGTCCCATAGGTCGTCTGGGCTGCGGGGTGGCGGGTATTCCGGAATCAAGATGTGCGTATTTCCGTGGTGCATGCATGGAGTCCCAAACAGATGTAGATGATTGAGGAGGGGTATCACTACGAGATGCGTATGAGCCATTCATCTGCGCAACCGGTGTTCTTGCCCTGTCTCCAGAGATGGAGCTTGAACGTGAATCGGGACGAGGGGGTGACTCTATCTTCCCACTGGCAAGTTTAGTGTACGAGGACACATTGGATAGGACAGGAGTAGCCTTGGCCTTGGCAAGGTCACTCTCGAGCCGAGCGACTTGGGCTTCAAGGCTTGCAACTTGGTCGCGGAACTTGTGCTCTCGGTCCTGCAAGTTAGACAGCAGTCAGAAAGAACGAAGTACGCGAGACTGTTATGGCCAATTCTCACCTTAACCAAGCGGTCCTCTGCTTCCTTTTCTTCCAGCTGAAGCTTGGCCAAAGAATAATCAGCGTCAAGTTGAGCATGAGCTTGCTCCGCCTGATCGAGCCTGGTGCGTGTCATCTCCAAATCACCCTCATACTCTTTCGCCCGTTTCTCCCACTCAGAAGCGCGTTGTTGTGCTTGAGTCAAGCTCTGTCTGGCTGCGTTTGCGGTGCGTTCAGCGTTAGAAACCTTGTGCTCCTGTTCCCTGGAATGCCTTTGAAGCGCTGCGTGCTCGCTTTCGAGGACGCGACTCTGTTCGCGAGCCCGTCGGAGATCCTTGAGTTCTTCATTGTCAGCTTGACTCATACGGGTGGTGAGCAATTCTATTTGTTCTGCTGCGCGGTGGAGGTCATCCCAGTGGCTCTGTTGTGATGCCAGGCGCTCATGCTCTTTCTGGAGGGTATAAAGAGACTGCACAGCTAAGTCTTTCTCAAGTATCATAGACTTCACTGATGAGTCCAATTCCCCAATCTAAAGGTGCTATCAGATGAAGAAAAATATCATCACGCAGCAACTCACCTTAGACTTGAGATTCGCTTGTTCGGCCAATGTTTCTTTGTTCACCTTCTCTAGTTCACTGATGCGTTCCTGATTGGCTTGCGTAGTAACATCCGAAGCTTGAAGGCGTGCAAGGCTTTGCGAAAGTGCTGCTTCTAGTTCGGAGTTCCGCGACTCCACTGCAGCCGTATCTGCGCTCTGGGTTCTGATAGTACTTTGTAGTTCCTCGGCTTGAGAACGAAGCCTATCTCTCTCGGACTCAACATCCTTGAGGCGATCAGCAAGGTTGTCTTTCTCAACCCGGACTTGACCGTGGGCTCCACGAGCCTTCGCCACATGCACCTGGAGCTCGGCATTAGTTGCCTTCAGTTTACGAATCTCTTCCTGGTCTCTCTTCGATGCGTCTCTGGAGACTGCGAACTCAGCATGAGCGGTTTGAAGGACGCTGACGGCCGCATGTAGCGTGTCAGGTAGTGCATTCAAGCGTTCAGCAAGGTCCTCACGGAGGGACTTGTGCATCGAGAGAAGCTCCTCATTTTGGGTGGAGGAGGACAGATGGGTACTAGCCAGGGAGTTGATAGTAACGTCCAACCCGTGGATGGCCGATATGACTTCTTCGTTACTCTGTGACGACACTTGAGTTTGCAGCTCTTGATTACTTGACTGTACAGCGCTCTTGAGATCATCAAGTTGAGCAGGGAGGCTGGCGACGACGGCATGGAGATCGGTGTGTTTCGAGGCAATTTCATCGTTCTTTCTGACCATGAGCTGCTGGGCCTCACCCAGTGCATCCAATTTGGGGGCCACATCATTGATGGAGTGGAGCAGGCCGGAGATGCCCTCAGTGACTTTGTCTGAAACCACTTCGACGTTGAACGCCTTGTCGCGTATAGCGAGACGCGAGTCCAAACGCTCCACCACTAGATCAGCCACTTGCTCCTTGATTTCATGTGCATCGATGGGGGAAATGACGCGGCGAACTTCAGCAGTAATTTGGGTAATCAACGAGGTGGTATCCATCGACAGCTTAGGCAGTAGAGGAACGATGCTGTCAACGATCAGCCCAGCCGTCTCCCGTTTGTCAGCTGCGAGATCAATCAACTGTTCGATGTTTGGTTTGACGGCTTGGCTGAGCTGAGCAGTGAGAGCATTGTAGTCAACAGGATCGGGTCGCAGAGCCACAAAGGTAGGTTTCAGAGCCTCCATGAGATCAGTAATGAAGGAAGTCCGTTCATATGGACCCCCGAAAGGACGAGACTGTTCCTCAACTTGTGACGATAGCTCGCCAATGGATTTAAGGATGACCTGCATGTTCTTCTTGTCCGGGGCATCCGTACCGGATCCCGTAGGTCGAGCTTGTTCGAGGCGCTTGATGAGCTCATATAACTCGGTCCGAATCATAAGTAGACTCTCTGAATGGCCTTGTTGTACTGCATCGCGGATGAGCTCAAGGTCCAGTTCGCCACGGGCATCCATTTGGCTGTCGTCGAGGCCACGAGCGGCAGATTCTTGCAACTGGGTACGGAATAAAGTAACAACCTCCGTGATCTTGTCTTCTGCAGCATGGCTGATGGATGATCCACCTGCTGACGTGCTAGCCCGAGCGATCTCTGCACGGAGAGTTTGGAACTTTTCGTTTAACAATGCCTCAATCTTGTCCTCTAAAGCTTGCGCCTCGAGACGCTTCGTGAGGTTGATCGCAGGGATAGAGACGTTTGAAAGCTCCGAGTTGCGAGCACTATGCAACGCGGGCAAGGAGGAGCGACGCTGGATAGAGGGCGTGAAGATGTCAGGAGACCGGGATTGTTGTGGTTGAAGTCCGGGGTCAGTGACAAGTCGCGACCGTGAACGACGCTGTGACATCGAGATAGCGGGCGCCGTAAGGTCGTCAAGGGAAGGCCGTTGCGAATGCTCGAAAATCTCGCGGGAGCTCAGCCGGGAGCGCACAGTGCGGCGAGTTTTCTCATCACCCACCAGAGCTTTGAAGACGCCAGCAGGGACTGTATTGCTCGAAGTAGGATTCTTGAAGTCTAACGGGATAGGAGCGCGTCTCGCCCTGGTAGGTGCAATTGACGGGAACGTGCTTGCAATGTCAAGGGGGTTGTCATCGTTTTGGGGTGATTCAACTTCGTCGCCAGCAATTGGCTGCCCGTGTCCTGGTACTTCGATTTCCTGTACTCCATCCTCATCAGGCAAGGCGAGGGTGGAGAACCCAGAGAACGTTAGAGGTTGCAGGGGCCCACTACTTATATTGACATCCTTTGATCCCGATGTCCACGGTGACGTAGGAGCAGAACGGCGATGGCTACGCGGAGTCTCGCCCAACCCGGGGAATCTGAATGAGGCCATGTTCTCCTTGCCGCTGTCATCACCATCATAATCGACTGATGAACTGGACCCACGGCGCTGCCTCTTCTCCCGTCCTTGTTGGTCACGTGCGACTGATGGCCTAACAGGCGGTATTGGCAGGGGTCGCGAAGGCTCAGCGAAGGGGAACGACAGTTGAGGCACCCCAGGTGGCGGACGGAAGGTGAATCCTGTGGGCTTGAACTCCTGTGCGGCTGCATTAAGTGGCTTTCCGAACGACGGAAGACGTGAATGGGCAAGGACGGGAACCTCCTGCGGCGATGCTGCCCCGAGGGACCACGAACCAGACTGCCTGACTGCACCAAAAACGAAAGGCTTCGCGTGAGGATTGAGTGCCCCAGAAGAAGAGGTATGGAGATGGTGGACAGATGTTGGCGCTTCGTTGTTGAAGTTGAGATGTTCGGAGGTATTGCGCGAGTGTGCGAGTGCGGGATCATGTACTGAGTACTGTCCTGACGCACCACGTGAGTGGGGGAGAGGAGGCAGAGGCCGTCTGCCGGTTGTAGAAGCTGATAATGGTCTAACTGGAAAGTCTGCCGGGTCCACACCAAGGAATGGATTATGTAGTTCTCCTCGGTGGTCTTCCTCGCTTGGATTCGAGACAACATCATAGTCACCCCGCAACGACACGCCGAAGCCACCACCTGGAGGAATAGGAAAATTGGGTAGACGCCTTGGTATCTCAGCTTCGTGTTTCATTTGACGCAAGATACGGCGTTGCACTCGATTTTGGCGAGCACGCTCTTCGTCTGAAGGATTAGACCATTCGCCGATACTTTCCTTCAAGTTTATCAGGACTAGTGCGCGAATAGTGCAGAAATTCACCGCATACCTCGTCTGATTGTTCCCTATCTGGGTCCATGTCCTCTGATCCCGTCCACTCTTCAACCGCCTCTTCGTCGAGGTCATCAATGCCTGGGTTGCCAACCGGACTCCGGATGGGTACCATATTAACCTCTGAAATGGCGCCCTCCGTGACGCCACCGACTGACTGCAATGATAGCGCAGCCGACAGCCTTGACACGTGCCTTGAATGCAGTCTGTTCAGCTCAACTGCTGTCGTCATATCTCCACCTGTATCTTGACTGTCAGTCCGGATAAGGCCTTCAACTTCAATCATCGCATTGTGATCTATGTCAACGAGTCCCTCCTCCTGAGGTTCTTCCTCCTCTGGTATGTCGAGGCCAAACCCGCGTATGAAATCAGGACGACTATTGCCACGAGAGATACCGAGAGGAACAAGGGATGGAACAGAAACTGGAACACGGCCTTGTGGAGCATGAATACCTTCGATAGAAGCATGTATCGGCTCGGTCTGGATGTCAGTTTCAATGCAGTCGGAGCCGAGAACTGCGCTCGGGCCAAAAGGATTGAAGGCTGCGGTTGGAGTGTAAAAGGGTTCGTGGAACACAGGAGGGTGTGCAAGGGACAGACTGTGACCGTGCCTATTTTGGAATCGAAGAGGAAGTTGATGCGGAGAGGGAGACAGATTAAACGGTGGTTGAGGCGAATTTGACAGAGAATTTGATGAAGATGCAGCCTGGGACTGCTGCAATTTATTTAACTTGAAATGCAGCAGAGACGGGTCGGCCGGAGAGGATATCTTGAACACGTGGAAACACGGCGTGAGGAAGGTGACATAAATTCAGGGAACACACATACTGATGCAGCACGGGCATGAGGGGCATGGGTCGGAAGGGTACCTCCCGAACCTCTCTCTACACCCAACTGCTCAAGCTTCTCCTCAATGACCTTCTGCTTTATAGCATCCCATGCAATCTGTGAAAGAGTTACTACACTGTAAAATCGTAACTGAGAGGCTCTCCTACCTTTCCAGGGAGGAATACGTCCACCGTATCAGGTACGTTCTGTCGCCATGAATCCGGGGGATAGGGCTCAGCTGAGTAGATCTCAGGCGGTACAACCGTAGGTTCTTCCGAGTTCGCTAAAGGTACCGGTGTTCGGGCCCATGGTGGACGCGTTGGGGATTCTCCAACATCATCTGAGATTGTCTCGACAGGTATGTTTACGACTACCTTCTTGCCCTTCGGGGCTGGAGTGGATGTAACCTGTGGAGGGGGCAAGGGACTATGCTTGCGCCCCGGCCCCCCAAGAGGTGCCTTTGGTGGACCACCTATGCTAACGCTTGGAGCTCTTCTGCTCCGAGGAATGAAGGGTTGTCCAAATGGCGGGACAATTTGAGGCGGGAAAGCAGAGCCCAATGGAGTCATGGGAATGGCACTTGGTGGTGGGTAACCTGGAAAATGCGCTATGCTTGCATGTCCTTTGTGCTGCACGTAAGTGGGACGACCGGGAGCGGGAGGAGGTTGATGAGGAAAAAACGACTGCATAGGCGTCTGAAGAGGAGGACCATTCATAAAGTAGGGTGCAGGATGAAAACTTTGCTGGAGGGTTGTAGGAAGACCCGGGGAAAACATGGGTTGTCTGCCATCGAAGGGCTGCTGCATGGTGAGCATTGGAGGTATGGCGAGCCTAGGCAGCGCCTGACGACCTTGCGAATCCATTACGCAGAAATTATGTGTCTAGCAATTTGGCGCTGATAGAACGAGTAGGTCGCGAGACTGAGCTATGCAATTTCCACAATTCCGAATATTCCTCTGGGTATCTGAAATCCAAAGCATGCGCAAGAGACGCGCACAACTGCCGTCGACGCTGGACACGGTGTCGGACAATCGTGAGGACAACAACGATCAAATAGCAAGAAATTCGAATTTCGCGTCCATTATACAAGCCACGTGCACGTTTCACAAACACGGCCATATGCGTAGAAATCATTGCAGCAAGAAAAACAGAACGGTACATGACATCAGCTCCTCAGTCATCCTCAAACATAGACACGTCCTCCGCTTCTACCTCAACATATTTCTTGCTCTTTGCTCGTACTGCTCGTTTCGGTGCCCCAGCACGCGGAGGGGGTATGTCCGAGTCGCTCTTAATGCTAATCTCGTCATCGCTGTCCTTCTTGGTCACAGTTTTCTTAGCAGGAGCCGGTTTGCTACTCGAGGGTTTTCGAGCGACAGCCTTTTTGGGCTCGGGTATCTTGCCAAAGAAGTCCGTCACCGGAGCCTGAGTGATCTTCTTCTTCTTTACCGCAGGTTTGACGTAGTCTTCATCGCTATCCTCCTCCGCTTCGAGACTAAAGAAGTCGTTGTGAGCTAGTTTCTTTCGCCTACAAAACAAGTTACCTCTTCCGTTTGGGAGGGCGCTCCTTGGCTTTGGCTTTGCCCTTGCCCTTGCCTTCCGCTTGTGCAGCTGGGACCATTTCTATATCTGAATCCGAGTCTGCCTTCACAGCTTTCACCTTCTTCGATAGTGCTTCGTCTGAATCCGACTCTTCCTTTGCAACTTTCTTGGCTGGAGCTTTCTTTGCTGCAGGAGCCACCTTCGGAGGCTTTTCATCATCACTCTCGACCTTGGATGGACCAGCGACTGCGGCTTTGGGCTTTGGCTTTGGCTTAGACTCAGCTGCTTTCTTCTTCGGCGCGGTCTTTGACGGCTTGAATTCGTCCTCTGAATCGTCAGAACCATAGCCCTTCTTCCGCCCGGGACCAGATAGCGACTTGCGAGTCTCAAGAGTTGCTTGCTTCTTCTTGATCTTCTTGCCATTGGCGTCGAGTAAGGACTTGTTTTCATACTCCTGACATGATTTCTAACATGGGACGCTTAATACCGTAGCTTTCGCAACGAAAAGACGGACTTACTTCCCACTCTTTCAGGAAAGCGTCCAGGTCCTCATTCCAGAGCGATATGGGAGTGCGCTCGAGAAGTGCCAGAAGTTCAGCATCCTTGTCTGCCGCTTGTTGCAGGAGTTTGTCAATCTGGAGAACACTCAGAATCGAGTCGCAGCGGGGTCGTTGAGATACATACCTTCTCCTTTGTCAAGCTCCAGATGGGCATGCCAAGTAGGTAGTCGTAGTCAGTTGATCCAGCATCTTGTTCGACCTCTTCTGCCTCGGCATCTTCGCCTTCGGGCTGGACAACATCTTCCGTCTCACCAGCAGCCTTCGCCTTCGCCACTTTAGGGAATGGTCGGAACTTGAGCCTGCGCAGCTCAGCCATGAGATCGATCTTCTTCCGGTTCGACACAACAAGTTCTTTGTCCACAATCATCTTCACGAATCGTGCCTGGTTCGAGAGGCGCTCAAATTGCGTTTGCAGCTCATTCGCAAGGAAGTCCTGCACAGCAAAAAAAATCAGTCTTCCATCCTCGGATTCCAAGTGAGTCATTTGCCTTTCGCTTCTGATAGTACGCAAGCCTTTGCGGGTAGAACTCTTCAATGATCTCCTCAGGAGACGTGTACTTCTGGATCTTGCCCTCGAAATTGAAGCACATCATGTTACTCGTATTGATCTTCGACGTCAGCTTGAAGAATTCGATGAGACCCTGTTCCTCAGCCTTTTCGAGGTCCTTCGCAGCCATAGTAATCACAAAGTGGACGTTCACGTTATCGTGATGTTCCTTGTAGTCCTGTAGACTCATACTTTAATAGATGAACAAGAGATGCCTGGATGACCATTTACCTTGAGAACGCCTTCACCCTTCTCACCAATCATGGCTTCGAGCTCAGCCTTGTAGGTCTGAGTCCACTTGTGAATAGGAAGCTCCGTAATCTCAACGGTAGTGTCATTGATCTTGCGAGCGATACCAGTTACGTCGTACTTGTGGTCACCGACTTTCTTGATTATGCCTTTGAAGCCACGCCACCAAGGCAACATCGGGACCATCTCTTCACCGGCCATCAAGTGGCGCAAATTATCCACGATGTCAGCAGGGTTGTAGCAGGGGATCGTCGTACTCCAACCTGATAGGATTGTAAGGTCACGGAAAAACATTTTGCTAGTCCGCTCACCAGTTCCAATGCCCTCAGCGCCGTTCACGAGTACGAGCGGAATAACAGGCATGTAGTACTCAGGTTCAATCCAGTCGTTATCTTCCTTCAAGTACGACAAAAGGGGAGCATCCGCGGGATGGAAGACAGCACGGCTGAACGACGACAGCTCGGTGAAGATATAACGAGCCGAGGCGTGGTCTTTACCACCCTGATCACGCGTACCATACTGACCATTGGGCAGGAGTAGGTTCAAGTTATTGCTTCCAACATAGTCCTGGGCCAAGTTCACAATAGTCATAGTCAAACTCGCTTCACCGTGATGGTATGCGGCGACCTCGGAGATATAACCTACGAGTTGAGCAACCTGCATGAACAGTTTAGTAGGCGATGCATATGAAAACAGTCTACATACCTTGATTTCCTTCTTCAGCTTACGCTTGAAGCAACCCCAGATGACCTTCCGCTGACCAGGCTTCAGGCCATCCACTACTGAGGGTATAGAGCGAACATTATCTGCCATTGAGAAGAGAATTAACTCCCTGTTGATGAAGTCCGAGTAGGGAATTTCGTCCATGTTATGGTCAAGATACGTTCCAGGCTGAAAGGCAGCGATGAGTACTTGGTGATTTGTTTTATTTGATGCCCGTTCACCTTGAACTGGCGGAGCCATTCCTTTCGTTCATCAGCTTTCTTCTTACTGAACGCAAGCTCAATCAGCTCCCTGTCGCCATCTTGTGTCGTTGCAAAAGGAATCATGTGCTTAGCCATGTTGCTGAAGTAGTAGCGGGCATCAGAATCCTTGCTTGTTCCGAGACCCTAGATCATGCGTAAGAAAGGTGGGGGTAGCTGAATAGGCAGAAGAGACCTTGTAGTACTTTGAGTCCCACTTGTGAGCATCAGGGGTATCCTCTACCCACTGTTCATACTCTGGAATAGTGAAGAAATCAATCTTTTGTTTCCCTTTCGTCACCTTCTCACTCATGAGTAAGAAATAAACATTCCAGGTAAAGAAGATTACGCACCCTTACGATAGGTGTGACGAACTCAACCAGGAAGTTTGGCAACTTTAACAGCGACGGATAGAAATGATCCAAGAAATTAATGAGGAGACCCTTGATATGAGATCCGTCATGATCCTGCGCAAAAGTGTTAGCTTGCTCATTCATACCAACATTCAAAACAAGTGTTGACCTGATCCGTCATGATCATCAAGCGTCCATAACGCAGACTGGTGACATTGCTGTACTCCTTGTTGTGCTGGAGGCCCATAATCTTCTTGATGTTCTGAATTTCCTCGTTCTTCATGATCTGGTCATGCTTTGCCTCCCGAACGTTGAGCAACTTTCCACGCAGCGGGAAGACACCAAAATTGTCGCGGCCAACAACGCCCAGTCCGGCCACAGCCAAAGCCTTTGCAGAGTCACCCTCGGTTAAGATTAAAGTACACCGTTCAGCGTTTCTCGTGCCTGCGTTGTTTGCGTCAGCAAGTTTGGTCATTCCAGTCAACCTGAGAGACATGATCAGGTCAAAACTCATTACACTAATTATCCATCTCACCTGTTGCGCTTGCTTCCATCAGTTTTCTTGATCTGCTGGTCAGCCTTGAACATTGCCCAATTTAAAACGTGATCAATGATCGACGATTTTTGGACTGAACAACAATGAGATCATAAAATTTGCAACTCCCAAGATACGTACCTTTCTTCATGAACTCCTCGGACAACACGGGCTTCGTACCAAACTTGGAGGCGGTCAAAGTCAGCGTCTCTTTAGTCTGACTGTCGAACGTCGGGTTCTCGATTAGAGCGTTGACAAAAATCCACATATGGTTCTTGATCTGCGCAGCCTTCACTGCCGCGCCCTTGTTTTTCTTCCCAATGGCGGCGATGAGGTTCTTCGCAAGTTGGTCGGCTATGTGATTGACATGCGTACCGCCCTTCGTGGTCGCGATGGAGTTGGCGAAGGAAACTTGTTGGAATGTACCGTCTGACACAGCAAACGCTACCTCCCACCGTGAGCCAATCTGCTCATGTATCATGGTCGGCTTTACTTGAGCCGCCCCTCCTGATGCCTCCGATGCCCCCGCCGCAGCAGAGCTGAGGTACAAATCAACGTACTGCTTGAAGTTCTTGATTTTCAAACGCTCGTCATTGAGGAAAACCTTCACGTCCTTGACTGTACCCGCGAGATCGTACACGCGCCGCTTCAGTAAAGACAAGGTGTCCTCGTCGATGACTTGCATTCCAAAGCGCTTCAAGTCTGGCTTGAAGGTGACCTTCGTGTACTCCTCGCCCTTTCCATTCTTTGTAATCTTCGCAGCGCCGACCTTCCCCATGTTATTTGTCCACGTCTGCTTGTACTTCTGGCCGGAGTTTTTGTCTGCGGTGTCGATGGTGAATTCATGGGAGTAGATGTTGGCAAGCTTGGCACCGTAACCATTGCGGCCACCGGTAAGTTTCTTCTCATCGTCGTCATAGTTCGAAGAAGAGAGCAAGTGACCGAAAATGAGTTCGGGGATATAGATTTTCTCTCGCGAGTGCACCTCTATAGGAATGCCTCGACCGTTGTTGTGAACAGAAATGATACCTTGTTCGACGTCAATGTTCACTTTGATGGTATCCATGGTAAGGTCATTTATCTGTCTATTGATTAGCAATTCAAGTCATAGACGAGAGCCGTACATCACACCTTGTTATCTGCAGCGTTCACAAGAATTTCGTCCACAATCTTGAAGAAACCCGGGACATATTTGACCTCTCTATGAACCATGCGCTTATTTTCCGCGTCATACGTCCACATTGGCTGCGTGATTGTCTCGACACTGCCTATGTAGGAATCGGGACGTTTCAGAATATGCTCTAGTTGAGACAACTGCCAAGTTTCAATTGTAAGTAATAGTTGGCTAGGCTTCGCGCATACGTACTTTAGTGTAAGTCTCCGACGCTGTCTTGTTCTTCTTTGGCGGAGCTGGTTCCTTCGGTCTGTTCGAGCCTGTACTCTCGTCACCTGATTCAACTTCATCGGCGCCCACTACGCTGCTGTCTGCATTGTCGTCCTTATCCACAAGGATCTTCTTCTTGGGTGGAAGCTTGGATTTTGCAGGAGGTTTCGATGGGGCTTTCGCCGCGATAGCTTTCTTCGTTGGTGCCTTCGTCTACGAATTGGCACTGAATGGCGCAGTACCATTCGATGGAGACTAAGTACTCACTGTCTTCTTGATGGGAGGAGCATAGTCATCGCTCTCTGTACCTGAGACGTTTTCGATGTCAAAATTCTCCCCTTCTGAAGAGCTCATTAGTTCGTTGAAATGGGTTGTTGGAAGAAGAACAAGTACAAACGCGGTCGCGCTTGTCGCGTTACGGTAGCACGTGACCACCAAGAAGTTACCGCGTTCCTGGCTCGCTTCCGGCTCAACTTACATTGCGTTGCGGTCCTTGTGTCTGGACTCTGGGATACCTACCGCACGGCGCTAGCAGACTCCAGGCTTTCTCAGTAAAATGCAGCCAGCACCAGCCAGCGCCCTCAGCACTCTCGCTGACCCTCCTACCCGAATGGTCGATGGTGCAGTTATGGATTACTTCCTGATCGAAGCTGTGAACGCTCTTCGTGTCTCATCAGCGGTTGCTGCTGCTAGGGCAAAAAAGATCGAGTGCGATATGGCTGAAGCTGGGTTGCTTCCGCCACCACCACCCGCAAAACAACAGAATACGAGAGACAGCATCAGTAGCACGACAGGTAAGATAATGGGGTCAGTGGATGAGGAAGAGGGCATCAGGTCAAGGCTAGAAGCTATCGGCATGCACGTTGGGGGTAATTTCGTGGAGAGGTGCGCCGCATTATCTGCGTTGGTAATCCTCAACATTTAATTGCCACTAAGGCTTTGCTGCGATCGCTCACTATTCAGTGACTCTCTGGATGCTATCAAGTTTGTTTGCAAGGAGCTTTGGGTCTCTTGTTGGGATAAGCAAGTCGACAACTTGCGCACAAATCACAGAGTGAGCAACCCCTTCCACACCTTCATCTATTTAGCACTGAAATTCTCGAAGGGGGTGTATGTTCTCCAAGATAACGCCTTTAAGCCAATCGCTCGGATATCCTCGTGGGAGGGTCGACAAGAAGCCCTCAAGCGAGCGAAGCTGGTGTGTCAATAGCTTCTGTTTAACATATTTCTAAAAACTTTGACATGATCCAAGTATGTCGCACTCCCCGCTGGGATCATTCGAGGCGCTCTGTCTCGAATAGGCTTTCACGGAACGGTGGTCCCTGAAATCACCACTCTACCACAATGTAAGCTATCCTTCGAGAAAATTATCTTGTGTGATGCTGAGCCTCCCATCGTTGAATAGGCACATTTCAAATTAAGTTACCAAAAAACACATGAAGTCGTAGCTATCATCAAAGTCTGTCAGGCTCATCTAGATGATCTTCTATGCTCGGTGTTGAGAAGAGCTCCAATACAGGGGAATAATTCGCTATTCAGATAAGAGCATGACAGAACAGGACCCACTGATGACGGCAAGTAGTTTCTGTCCGTTGCCTTGGTCACAGAGGCATAACCCATAGTCTCCCGTAGGCAGGGAAGACTGTCATTCCTTCTGCTGTATTTGACATGTAAATAGAAGCAAACCGAGGAATTACTAGCGGCTCCATCGACTCATGGAAGTGAGCCCCTTTCAAACGTACCTATTTGGAACTTGCAGCCTTCAAGATAAATTCCTAGTGTCCATACATAGAACAACTTGCTGGCGTGCTGCACCTCACGAGGCTTCATTCTCAGCGGCTCGCCAGTCAGGGGAAGACCTGTTATTCTGCTATCCATACTACGAGCCCCTCAGGTTGCAGCAAAGGACATGAAGAATTTCAATGGCGCCACGAAAGTTTTACCCTTGTGCTCACAACATGCCACTCAGACAGTGAAATAACTGACCACACTTTTACTCGTCCTGTGAACCCGCCTGGGAACGAGAACCTGCAGTTATGCTGGCACCTTCGAACACTTAAAATACAACCTCATCCAGATAATGTGATGGTGATGTGACTCGGAGGAGGTCAGGTGATGCAAGGAACAACTTGTGGCAGGAACTGAAGGTATTGCGAGATAAGTATCCGAGGGAAGTAGCCTAGGAAACATGAGGTAACAATAGGATCATAGTTGATTCCATCCAATGTTACTCCGTTGCATACCAAAACTTGGGATATACAATTGATGCTGAAGAGGTTTATGTCTTCTACGTGGCATGCAAAGGTAGCACGCCACATCCCAAAGCATAGATACTATAGGCGTGTTTACGCCTGGGCCTGGTAGGCCTTTGAATGCCAGGTAGGTGCGACATGGTTAACTTGTGTCCGTAGTCACCTCGGTAAACAACGAGCACAATTAAACGAGACTCAGGAATACAAACATTGCCTGTCCTCCTTAGAATGCACATATGTTGGTTAAGTCATCGAATGCATCCATGGCATAACGTAGGGCGCGTGGGCCAATGTAACGTCGGTGTTTCATTTGTCCACGATATGACAGAGGGGACGGCCACGGGAATCCGGGATCGTTCCAGTCGATGACTTCGTCAGTACTATGATAGTAGGATACTGTTGTACATTCGCACCAGGCTGTGGGGCGTCCCGAGTAGTACTTAAACTGAACGACAATGGTAGAGCAGAATTCGAACGACGGAGAGGGGCACTGAAATCCCAGGCAATGAGGGGAGAAACCATTGAACGAGCCGAGTCGATTAAAGGAAAGCGCTGCCAGTGTCTCGGGCCGTGATATCGGGCCGGCGTCAGCCAGACACAAGGTGGGAAAAGATAATCTATGTACTTAACGGTTTTCAATACCTTGGATATACTTACAGCTTTTATTTTGCAGCCAAGATGGCCTCCTTACAGATTGCAGAGGAAATACGTGCAATCTTTCCTGGGACAGAGGAACTCATCGTGCAGTATCTTTCAGGCTATCTGGTTGATGATGCTGGTGAAGAAGAAGACGTTCTTCAGGTGGCCAATGACATCCTGAATTCATTGGGTATGAATCGTCCAGACGACGTCAAGAGGCTCATGGCTCGCCTACGGGATCTCCTCGCCGAGCAACTGAGTGCACGAGCGAAAAATAGCGGCCGACCAAAGTTGATGAAACTTGACAAAGTGATGGATATGAGCAAGGTCGGTGCTATGTCTAACACCATCGCACTCGGCGAGGGCGTCGACCTTGAGAGTATCAACAAGGGAAAGTGAGCCTGTATCTTTGTGTCTACGTGTCTGCCCCGAGCTCAGTGATGCTCGTGCGCAGAGCATCCAGGGTAGATGTGAAAAAACTTGAGAAACAGGAAGCCAAGCTTAAGGTGGGCAGAGACAGGTTTCCGTGTGAGATTGAACAAAGATATAACTTGTTGTTTTCAGGCTAAGATTGAGAAACGTTCTCGTCGCGATCTCTATGAAGGATCTAAACTACTCGACCAGCACCGCAAGCAGGTCGGTTGTACACCTTTTACCTCTGTGCTCACATGTTGATCGTATGTCGTGCAGCAAAATTATGAGGAGATGTTCATGAAGGTTTTCAATTCACTGATCCTTCCCCTTGGTTCTTTAACTTCTTTCAGATCAACCCCCTGGAAGCAGCAAATGCTGCCAAAAACAAGAGCAAGGACATACATCTACCCTCGATCGACGTCAATTTTGGTTCCAATCGTATATTGTCCGTCTCATATTTGATTCCTCTGATACTGGGTCTGATGTATTTCCTTAGATCAGGAGCGAGTCTTACATTGGCATATGGTCGTCGGTACGGACTCATAGGACGTAATGGTGCGCTTTATGATATATCACTGTCTGGTACAATTCTACGACTTCATTAGGTGTCGGAAAGTCCACCCTGCTGAGGCATATTGCTATGCGAGAAGTTCCAATTCCTGCGCATATCACAATATTGTTCGTGGAACAAGAGGTGAGTCGATTAGTTGTACGTATAACATTTGGGATAAAATTGCTTCAGATTGTCGGGGATGACACATCTGCTCTAGATTCCGTACTCAAAGCTGATGTATGGAGAGACCACCTGTTGAAAGAGGAAGCTTCCTTGAATGCTACTCTGGCTGAGCTAGAAAAGGAAGGTGACGATAAACGATTCGAGGATGCTAGGGAAGAAGCATCATCGAGATTAGCGGAGGTGCACGCTCGTTTAAGTGATATGGAAGCCGAGAGTGGTCCTTCGAGGGCAGCTACTCTTCTCGCTGGTAAATCGTTTTGTTGACGTGAAAGAATACGGTTAACATGAGTGTTTAGGCCTGGGTTTCAGCGAGGCAGACCAGTCGAAGCCTACAAGGACGTTTAGTGGAGGTTGGAGGTAAGCTACAATGAGATCGGGTCGGACAATGCCTAATATCTTGGATTTAGAATGCGGCTCGCGCTAGCACGTGCGCTTTTTGTGAAGGTGCGTTGTCATGCGCAAATTGTTCCAGACCGCAAGTTTGAAATACCCTTGAATTAGCCTGCTCTTCTTTTACTCGATGAACCTTCGAATCATATTGACTTAAATGCACTGGCTTGGTTAGAAGATTACCTGCAAACATGGCCCGGGACACTGCTTGTTGTGTTAGTCGAGTGTATTGGTTTTTATCATTATGCTGACATGTTTCGATAGATCTCATGATCGTGCATTCTTGTGAGTATTTCATAATATTGGTTTACTTCATGAAATGTAATTATTCGCAGAGATGCCGTTGCAACAGATATTGTACACCAACACTCCGCTAGACTAGACTATTATAAGGGGTTCGTTCAGCGAATCATGCCCAGGCGTATGGGATCCATAACTCGATTTACAGGAACTTCACCCAGTTCTATTCAACGAAGTCCGAACGCGACCGCAACATGCGAAAAGAATACGAAACGCAAATGGATTACCGGAAGCACCTGCAGGCTTTCATCGACAAGTGGAGGTACAATGCAGCCAGAGGTCGGAATATGAAAACAGTGGTCACCATGATGGTTCTAACAGTCTTTTTCCCGTAGCTTCGCAGGCGCAGATGAGAATTAAAGTATTGGAAAAGGTGGGCTCCTTACGTGACTTTGCAATCCTAGACTGATCATTTTATAGCTCCCTGAGTTGGAGCCTCCAGAGGAAGAAGAGGGTGAAACTTTCAAGTGCGTGAATTCGTGTTCCTTCACCGATGCCGTGTATTCATGTCTTTGCTACCAGATTCCCCGAGGCAGAGAAGATATCCCCACCGTTGCTTCAGTTATCTGAAGTCACCTTCGGCTATAATCCTGAAAACCTTCTCCTCAAGGGAATCAATATCGACGTGGGGTTGGATTCACGGATAGCTATTGTCGGCGCAAATGGAGCTGGAAAATCAACGCTGTGAGTGGTACTTATTTACTTTGAAGGCTATGATGTAATTGATCGGCTATGTAGTATCAAACTTCTTACTGCGGAGCTCAGACCCTTGAGTGGCGACTTGAATCGGAATGGTCGTCTGCGGATGTGGGTTGTAATTGTGTTCTTATTATTACCTACTCACTCGCTTCCCAGAGGATATTTTTCACAGCATCATGTTGACACACTCAATCCCGCCATGTCTCCTGTACAGTTTCTAGCGTCAAAATATCCTGGAAAGACAGAACAAGAATATCGAGGCCACCTAGGCAACTTCCAGATTAGTGGGATGACGGGGTGTGCAAATTTATCTTGGTTCGCGTGCAGTGTCTCAATAAAAACAACAGGCTCCAGCTTATTGGCACACTTTCTGGCGGTCAGAAATCTCGTGTCGCATTTGCTGCTCTATCATTGCAAAACCCTCATATATTGTTGTTGGATGAGGCGAGTGCATAGTTCACGTCATGAATGTTCCTGATGGATTTCAATCAGCCAACTAACCACCTGGATATCGAGGTATGGCACAAACCGCTTTTTATTTCCTTCTTCTGACTGT
Organism: Rhizopogon vesiculosus; assembly: GCA_001882365.1. Taxonomy (NCBI): domain Eukaryota; kingdom Fungi; phylum Basidiomycota; class Agaricomycetes; order Boletales; family Rhizopogonaceae; genus Rhizopogon; species Rhizopogon vesiculosus. The sequence continues at coordinate 25,772 of LVVM01002361.1, forward strand.
TGAAAAGGGTCTGGATGCGCTGATGGCAGCTCTGAAATCCTGGAATGGTGGAGTGATTGTTATCTCTCACGACGAGCGATTCATCACCACAGTTGCACAGGAGGTAAGCTTACCCAACTTGGTGTCTAGTGGCTGTAGTCTCAAGTATGTATAGTTATGGGTGTGCGCTGATGGTGCAGTGGCCAAGTTCAAGGGTGATGTACAAGCATACAAGGTTTGCACCATATTGTGTCGGCTGATGCCATGTACTAACACTGCAATCACAGAGCATCATCGTGAGCAACATCAAAGCACGGCCATGATCGTAGTTTTGGTTTGTAGCATGGGACACGTACCACCACGCAATCGATCTGGTATATTGGGAGAGGAGTAAAGTGAACTACTGTAGTCCATATTGAGTCCAAGGTCAGTGTAAGAGGTTCGTCGCCTGGAAAACACGGCAGTCTATATCTACTAGTATGCCAGGCAAATTGACCATGGGGTCTGGGACAACTTTACCCCTGCCAACCAACGAGGGACACGAGTGAGCAGGGAACCTGCCTATCTGAGTAATTACTATTAGCGCAGAAATCTAATCTTCGCCAGTGGCTGTGTGCAATACGACTTTAAGTTTATACTGTCAACTGCAGTGGACGGTTTGCAATGGAAGTGCGTCCCACCTAAAAGACTAATTGAACAAATTGTAACTGCGACTATCCAGCAGGGTTCAAACGCTTTGAACAAGTCCATGCAAAGCCTGTGGTCCACCCACAGAAAGGTGAAGCTCAACATAAACTCTGTTCCTCCTGCTTCGTATCCGCCGAACACTCCTGTTGAGACGCCTCCTCCAGAAGATACAAACCAACCAATACCATCAGAAAATCAAATAATTGAGCATGGGCCCTCGATACCTCCTCCAATACCCACCACGAATGAAATCACCGCCTCCGACGCTCGTCCCCCTTCCTCAAAACGAAAATCACGTATAGCTCGTTCAGCAGTAGAAGTCAGTAGTAAACGACCCAAACTATCTGACAATGCCATATCCAAAGATCACACTCCCCCTGCTACTCGATTATCCGATCTAGGTGGTGTAGAAGCATGCGTGGAAAAGATGCTCGAGCTTGTCGCAATGCCCCTCTGTCATCCGGAGATTTATCTGCACACTGGTGTGCAACCTCCACGTGGAGTATTACTACATGGTCCTCCAGGGTGCGGGAAGACCCTTCTGGCGAATGCAATAGCTGGAGTGAGTTTACCCGGAATCATGTGTAACCTGACTGATCGCGCGTAGGAACTGGGTGTTCCGTTCATCAGTATATCTGCACCATCTATTGTGTCTGGAATGTCTGGAGAGTCTGAAAAAACTCTACGAGATACGTTCGACGAGGCTAAGGTATTTCATATTATGTATAAATTTTTTCATCCAACCCAAATTATCCCTAGCGTGTCGCACCGTGTCTTCTATTCATTGACGAGATCGATTCTATAACGCCAAAACGAGAGAGCGCGCAGAGGGAGATGGAACGACGTATAGTTGCACAATTCCTGACATGCATGGATGGTAGCTTCTATATCACACCTTCGTCATCCTTTGTTGACCTGACCAATGCAGACATGTCATGGGAGAAGACTGAAAACAAGCCTGTCATTGTGATTGGTGCTACCAACCGACCAGACTCGATAGATGCTGCTCTCCGTCGCGCCGGCCGATTTGACCACGAGATCAGCATGGGCGTACCAGATGAAGAAGCTCGAAACAAGTGAGCTCATGATGTCGCACCATCCTTTCAAAGTTAATCTCATGTCATTTGCAGAATTCTGCAAGTGCTGTGTGCAAAACTCCGCCTAGAGGGTGACTTTAACTTTGCTGCATTTGCCAAAGCCACGCCTGGCTACGTGGGTGCAGACCTATCGGCATTAACAGGCGCAGCCGGCGTCATCGCCGTCAAGCGTATCTTCAAACAACTCACAGATGGCACGTTGGTCCTTCCGGAGGCGCCAGAAAACACCGACCAAGATACCTCTATGGCGGTCGATCCGCCTCCCACGCCCCCAGCTGATACCGCACCAATCATTACCCCATTCGTCCCTCTAGCATCCCAACTATCTACTTCTTCGATCGCGCACTTCCTCAGTGCACACCCCTCTCCCCTCACACCCGCTCAACTTGCCCCTCTCTGCATCACTTCTGATGACTTTTATGCCGCGCTACGTGAAGTCCAGCCTTCTTCCAAGCGCGAGGGTTTCGCAACTGTGCCAGACGTGACGTGGGCTGATATCGGCGCTCTGCATGGCACGCGTGAAGAGCTCCATATGGCGATTGTGCAGCCTATCAGGCGTCCTGAGCTGTTCAGCGCTGTGGGCATTGAGGCGGCGTGCGGCGTGCTACTGTGGGGTCCACCGGGGTGCGGAAAGACCCTATTAGCGAAAGCTGTCGCGAATGAGTCCAGGGCGAATTTCATTAGTGTCAAGGGCCCTGAACTGCTAAACAAGGTAGGTTCAGCGTCGTTCTGTCTGGGGTAGCAGAAAGGCTCATAGAATGCAGTACGTCGGTGAGAGTGAGAGAGCCGTAAGACAGGTCTTCTCTCGTGCTCGTGCCTCTTCGCCCTGCGTAATCTTTTTTGACGAGCTAGACGCTCTTGTTCCGCGGAGAGACGAAAGCATGGTACGCACCTATCCATCTCTCATCCCCAACCTCTATCTCACATCTACTCGTGATTTTCTAACAGTCAGAATCATCTGCACGTGTCGTGAACACCCTCCTCACAGAGCTCGACGGGCTCGACTCTCGCAAATCCGTCTACGTAATCGCTGCAACGAATCGCCCCGACATGATCGACCCCGCTATGGTACGTCCAGGACGCCTGGATAAACTCCTCTACGTCGACCTACCCAGCGCCGACGAGCGCGTGGAGATCGTGCGCACACTCGTGCGCAAAGTTCCGCTCGCACCTACAGAACCAGACTCCGAGACGGTCCTGCAGGGCGTGGAGCACATCATGCGAGAGAAATGCGATGGGTATAGCGGCGCAGATCTCGCAGCTGTCGTCCGTGAAGCGGGTGTCGCCGCTCTCAAGCGTGTCCTTGGAGCACTTGACCAGATGGATGAGAGTGGTTGTGTAGTGGCTGACCTGGATCGAGACAGGCCGCGGGTGCTTGTTCTGTTGGAGGATTTTGTGCGTGCTCAGGATAAGGTCGGTCCTAGTGTGTCTACTGTGCAGCGGAGGAAGTATGAAGCGCTGCGAGCCAAGTTTGCTGGCCTTCCTGTGCGAACGGGGAAGGACGTTGAATAGAAGCGCGGTTGTTTCTGTGTCAGCAGGATAATGCGTTCCCTCAATAGAATTGTGCAATTAATATGAAGGTCAGAATGACTGCAGTTTGGATGAGGGGGACATGACATCAGCCGACACAATATAGACGAGTCATATACACCTGCCTGCACAGCAGACAACACGCTGTCGAAAAAAAAAATAACCCAGGCGCAAGCATCAGCAACAGTTCCTACTGCGCCTCAATGGTACAGGGGGCTAGATCCAGGTTAGAAGCAACTCCTGTATTCGCCAGGTCGTTCTTGCGCAAGGTGAGGACGTTTCCATGTGATTTATTTTAACGATCTGGTGTTCTCCTTAGACTAATGTGCTCGTCCTTCATGTATGTCTAGAGAACGAAACCTGATCTTCTGCCAGGATAACGCGCACGATTCTCAGGCTGTGGCAATATCTATCATCGCATACCGATTGAATACTTGCGAGAAACCATCCGTGGTCCAATTTTCTATGATGTCACGATTATGACCATGCATTGCATGTGTTAACCGTCCTTCAAAATGGTACTAATATAAGCACCTTGCACTTCAACACAACCCTCGAGTCTGACAGTGTTCTAGTCTTAGATGCTGGAAGAGTAAGGCCCTCGAATGATGTTCATTGAAAATCCATTGACTGGTTGACGTAGACTACAGAATTCGATACTCTATAGAAGTCGTTGGACAATGAGAGTTTCTTCCATGGCGGCGGAGGCAGGACTGATTCAGGTGCAACTGATAATGCAGAAGAGAAGGCGTAGATCTATATCTCATGACACTTCTCATGTGCCTAGATACTTATTCACATCTGAGAGCTTCTTGGCGAATGTAGCCAGCAAACCTTGACGAAGTTCAGGGGACCCTAGTAAGCCCCAACACCTGAGTCCACTGGAGCCACGCATCCCGGAAGCGCTTACCGCAAACGTCAGCTCATAACCTCACATTAACGAATGGATTCGAAATTACATACACCAAGTCCATTCCTGTTACACTCCTATCAGTGTTTGCTATCAAGGACGACAAATTACAATTACCTTCTCTGCATTTTCAAGGTACGTCTCGTTGTTTGTTCGCAGGTATCCAGCAGCCGAAGTCAACAAAAACAGTTCATTAGTAATTGCATTCTTATAGGAGTGATCTGTAGACCACCACACTGCACATCCCAACAAGATCAGCTGCGAATCGCGATGGGAATGATGGTGATTGGTGTTACCTCCACCTCCACAGACGTCATCCCACTGACCTGCAACTATGTCATAGATTTGGGTCGCACTGAACTGTAATCCGACGTCAGGAGGGCATTGTAAAAATAATCAGAAGGGACGTTTTACAATATATGCGCTGCCATCTCGACCTCTCGCAGTCTTATTTTCCATAGCGCCAGAGTGATCCACTTGAGGACGTTCAGCTTAGGATTTCTGGCGCATCAAACGAAACTCTTACCTGAGCATCATCGTTACTGCCATCAAGGAATTCCGTCCAATCAGTGTAGGGGTCCAATGCCGCCTTCCCTATATACGAGCTATCTGCCACATTGTGATAATCGTTACCAGTTGCTAGCATCAAGTTGTGCAAGTCCTCTAATGAATTCTGGAATGTGTGAATGAAACAATCGAACGTCGGTGTGAAGTCGAAATATGATGTGACTGGCACCATACCGCATCAGTCCACAACTCGCCGTTGTTGTACTGGTCTGTTGAATCATTGTAGTAATAACACTGCAGTTGGTTTGCGATGAGCTAGACAAAATAATGAGGGTCGTGCATCTGACACAATGACCCGACAGCATGGTCGCTGAAAACACGTACCGTCGCATTGCTCAAGGTCGTAGCACACTATCGCCCGATAACTCCAGCGTGTATGGTAGCAATTACAGCTAGGAATGTCGATAATCTGAACAACTTAATCAGAGCCATGGGTGAACGAAAGGAAACAGTGCTGATTAGAGCAATTCTTGTGCGTACTGTGCGTGCGTGTACATGAATGTCGGACTGCAACAACCCTGGCTTTTAGCCTGTACCGTAAGCGCGATGGGCCTTCCCGGCGTGATCATACTACTATTATGAATTAGTATGACGGGCCCGGAAACGCACGTTTGTTTGCATCACAAAGTTCATGAGTGTGTGGCCGCCAGTGAGACTTTCTTTGCAGCATGCCTTTGGGCAGGTTCAAATCTAGCACTCTGGACAGTGCATATCCGAGTCAATGGAGCCGGGCAGAGTACAGAAAACCCGAGGCAAATTACTTACTCTAGTTCGCGGCTGCGTGTCGAACTTGAGCTTACATGTTTCTATGTAGATCTGAGGTCAGTAGTAAGTACTATATGATAATAATTCAGTGAGGCAAAATTACATACATATTTGATTTGCTGTTGTATTTACCTCGCGAATTGTCAATCATCTCGACTGTCTACTAGTTAGACCCTACCTCGGTCCTCCTATTGAACTTCAAGCTTCAAGCTTAAGAACCCTGGCCACCTCTTGCACTTGATCCTCAGTTGACCACCCGATTGACACCGTTACCACCCCCTCCTCATTCTCAGGGCTTTCCGGCGTAGCCAACTGGCTATCTAACATAGCAGTCTTCATGAAATGCCCCTGGCGTTTCGTCATGCGGTCCACAAGAACTTCCCGCAAGCCTTTCGTATAAACAAGGCACGTCCGAATCCCCCCCGAGTGCTTCGGCATCTCTCCTTCCAGCAGATTCTCACCCCTCAGCACCGACCGGTATGTTTTCTTCAACGACGAGCACGCGACGATGATCCCGAGCTTCTTGTCTTCTCCTCGCCCAGCCATGCTGCACTCGTCTTGCGCGACGGTTATTCACGCGTTTACGCTTGTGTTTGCACGCGGTACTATGATATCTTCAAAAAGAAAAAACTAAGTGGGTTTACACCGCGTAGAATTGATAAAACAAGACAAATCCATAAGATATCAAATACATTGTGGATCGGTGTACACATATGATGCCGCATGATATGTATCTAAATGCGATGCTAATTCGACATCATAACAGCGATGACCTTGCTTGCAACTTGAAGGGTGATATCTGTTTATTAAAATTATAATATCTCTAGTGTCCTGACGTTCGTGTCGTGAACGGAAGTCATATCTTTTACTTGTGCAATAATGTGGTGATCTGACGCAATTCTCTTGTATTCTCCGCCGCGCTGCCGCACTAGCAAAAATCCGCAGAAAGGTTGTTCAAGGTGAACTATCAACCGCAACGCTCGTAAGTAAGATTCCGAATCGCCTTCTACGGGAAACCCGCTGAGAGAATAGTGCAATGGAGACTCGGGGACGGACCAATCTTCCACGCTCTGTGTATCATCTGCAAGGTCAGGTGGCTCCAGCAGAGAACGATTCCATGGGTGGACGAGCAAGAATGTCGGCCTTGCCCGCGAGGATTGAATTAGCTTGTCCGACGTAGTGATCAACAGGTCACGAAGCCCGTCCGCCTTTACTTCATACGTGAAATATGACTCCTGGTCTTGAGCACGGTTCCTCCTGACCTCTGTGACAGGGAATGCGATACAAGGTAGATGAAGTCTGCAATTCGCAAAACGGGGAGTGCTCAGATTGTCCAGCAGGGTATAAAGGCTCGACGCCGAATCCACAGTCAGAACATTTCGCAGGGAGGAGACCCGTTCCTGCATCTCATCTTCCGACAAATATGGAAGCGAGTATGGCAGTGCTTCATATGAGGTAATATCAGCTGGCAGACAGCTATTGAACTCGGATGATTTTCCGACCCAGTCAAGGGCAGTAATGTCGCCCGACCGAGCCACAATCTCCTGCAAGAGCCGTCCGAGCGCGTTTTGCTTCTTCTCGCCATAGATTACAGGTAAGTGAACGCCAAATATACCGAACAACGAATATGCGACGTCTTCCTGCAACGTGGTGACGCGCTTCGACGCCCATCGCAGTTTCTCTCGGGCACCTCTCATCCCTGGATGGAAGGTAACGATGGCCTGTAGGTGGATGCCTGTCGCATTTTCCAACTCCTGCATTATTGCAGTAGATTTCTTGTGGTTGGGAGAGCGATCACCGAGATATAGGTTCCAATCTCTCTGGTAAAAGAGAACAACTTTTGGAGCCATAAACTCTTGAAACGTCCATCCTCGTGTGTTCCAAGCGCTCCTCGCCAATGCACCAGGCTTTGACGTCGGTAGAACATCTGACAGGTAGACGACCGTGAGTGCTGAATGGCGATACCAGATAAACATGGAGTTGAATGCTTCTTGAAGCTCGACGATGTTATTCTTGTCTATGCAACATGTATCGCTCCATGCCCAAGAATATCCCGCATCACGAGCAACTTTGCAGAACGATTGCAGCTTCCCGATGCCACCCGCTGGATTTAACCGGTAGACAACCTCGTTTTGGATGCTGTTTAACAGTGGCTCCTTCCCTTCCCATCTATGGGATAGCATGGCAAATCGGAAGTACTTCATCACTACCTCCTCTATGCGCTCCATTTGGATATCCTGATGCAAAATCGTCGATGAGAAAAGCATCTTGTACTCTGAGCTCATCTTGAAGGCATTTATCTGTGCCTGTCGATCATATATACGCCCCGTGGAAGTGTTGAGTAGACGGAGCGGGACATTTTCGAGTTGAATCTCAATGGCTCTTCGAATAGCACCTGCTTGAACCTTAAAATCAAAAACGCAAGATGAGACGATGGAAGGACATGAAGCCAACGGAAGGTTACCATGTCTGTCTCCTCTCCTACGAGGGCGTGCTCCGGTAAAGTGTCTTCGGGTACTGCCCACTCTGATATCTTCCTATCAGCACCTCCACTGAGAACGTGCTTGCCATCCGTGGAGAAGGTAACGCATGTCACATCCTTGGAGTGCTGGAATATGGCGACGGTTCGTCGATCCGAGAGCCGCCAGAGGCGGACACGGTTATCATGAGACGCGGTGGCGACGAGCGTGCCAGATGAATTTACGGCAATGGCGTTGATCTGGAGAGTATGACCTTTCCACGGATCACAAACCTCCTGCCAGGTCAATAGATCCCACTCCCGTATGGTGGGATCGGTATTGGCGCCTGAAGAGAGAAGGCGTGCTTCATCGGGCGTCCACACGAGCGACGAGTTGTATGCTCTAATTGACGCGTGAGCATCGACATTTGCGATGCATTCCCTTGTGTCTAGATTCCATACTTCGACCTTGATGGTCTTCGCGATGGCAAGAAGTTTGCCAGAGGGCGAGTACCGAACACAGGTAACCCTATGAGATTGACGAGGATGAATTGGCTGCCATGATTGTTGCTTCCACGTTTGTGTACTCCACAACTTAGCCCTTCGGTCCCGTGAACCAGTGACCAGTACTGCGCCATCTGGAGAAAAGTCAAGAGAGCAAAGCCGTTCGGAGTGACCTTTGATGATTTGAGTGAGAGATTTGCCAGTGTCACCGTTCCAGGCGATGAGCTCTCCGGTGTGATCACCGCTTGCTATCAATCGCCCGTCTCGCGATATTGCCACTGCTTCCACCCTGTTGCGATGCCCCTCCATCTTCTTGAACAGAGTCCCGTCCTTCAAGTCCCACATACGAAGTATACTGTCGTCTGAGCCCGTGACCATGCGTTGTCCATCGGGGAAGACTGCAACTGTCCGCACGGTTCCTTTATGATTTTCAAATGCTCGCCTGGGTGTGTTTCTTGCAGCGATAGGTTGGGCTACTTCTTCCGCCATTCTGGTGGAGCTTGACGGTGTTGGGCAAGAACTTACTGCAGAGATTTGCAGACTGTGTGTTGGCCGTTTGAATCGCGCTTCATGGCTTTTTACTAGGTTGCAACTTGCCTCGTGTCTTGTTACCATGAGGTTTCCTTATACTCCATTAGCATGATGTGCCTTGTCTGGATCGTGGAAGATTTTCTCAGCGCTGAGTCCTGACTAGCGCTGACTTGTTCAGTAATACCTGTTTCGAACAGCTTCAAAGTCTTCCACGACTATATAGCTGACGCCATGCCATGGGCCAACTGCGCTGAACATTAACTGCCCAGATTATTATATGATAGTTCCGCAGGAAGTAGCTGGCGAAGAGTGGGTGGGCGGAGAAGATCTATCTGATAGATCATCTCATTGTAGGGTTTGCCAAGGGTTGCATCTCTACCAAAAAGGAAAACAAATGCAAACTGCTTGGCTTGTACACCGTTTCAACATTTATCATAGTCACTGTTACAGTCGTTCCTTCTATGTAATGAGGGTCTCAATCTATCTCACACCAGTTATTTCGAAATTTATTATAATTCAACTGCAAAACACGCTTACACAAATAACTACGTTGGAAGAGGAATATATGATATGTCGTGATCGACATTGGTATTTGATATTTACAAGGTTAAAGCTTCGCATGCTGGAGGACAAACTTCGATGATTTCTTCGATTTAACTTTGTCGACATCCGCAAGTGTGACGGGTCGGCATTCATGAGCATGGTTATATCCTAGCCTGATAAATTACACAGGTGAGTACAAAGTGCATCCAAAGAAGGGTAAGTTACCTAGCCTTGCCATCGCTGCCTCCTGTTTTGTAAAACTCCGGTCTGCGGAGCAGACTGACGACAACTGCACCTCCAATACCAATGTTGTGAACAAGACCATATTTACCCCGCTTGTCCGCAATGTCAAACAAGCCAGGTGCTTGCATAGGCCCTGCCCCTGACAAACATCCACTGTCTTAGAGATACAACAGAGAAGAAAACACACTGCTATACGAACATTCACGCAATTGCACTGTCAAACGTGGATAAGAATAGTGCCACAAACCGCATCGACGCTACTCACTTGTAATATAGAAATGCATACCCAGACCAGTAGCCCCGAGTGGGTGCCCTTTGGCTTCAAGACCACCGCTCGGGTTCACAACATACTTACCGCCGTACTAGAGAAAATTCAGTTGCTGCCGACTTAGAACATAATATTCTTACCGTATTATCTCCCCTTTCAACCATCTTATGTGCCTCATCGGGGGCGCAGAGTCCAAGGGCGGGGTACATGATGAGCTATAGGAGGGTCATGCACCAGACTGTGTCCGTAGGGGTAGACTTACTTCGTTTGCAGAGAAACAATCGTGCAACTCAACCACCCCCACTAAGTCACGCTGGCCGTCGGCGAAGCCAGCAGCTTTGAATACTTTGTCAGCACATCGCTTCGACATCCCGTAACCAACGACCTCCATAGGGCTTTGAGTGTCATATGCAACAGGCTCATCCGTCTCAAGACCTTGCGCGACTATTTCAATAGCTTGGTTCTCCAATCGGTGAGCATGTACAAAGTCTTCTGATGCAACAATACAGCAGGCTGCACCGTCCTAACGCACTGTGAGAACCGTGTACTGAAGAACGGGGTTAATCAATACCGATGTAGGACTGCACATGAACTTCGTTAGTTGAGCAGTAATTTTGGGTGCTTGTAGGACTTGATCAACCGTCCATCCGCTGCGGAACTGGGAATACGGGTTCTTGACGGAGTGAGCGTGGTTTTTTGCGGCTATAACATGTTAAATATGCATTTTTGACATGAAGATCACGAGATACCTATCATGGCCAAGTGCTTGACTTCGGCACCGAATTTGTCCATATATTCTTGCCCTGCGTTACCGAACATTCGGGGAGCACCTGGTCCGAAGTTTGTCCCTGAGCTAAGGGTCTCTTCAAGGGCCACAGTGCGCTTGTTAAACAACAGAGTCGGTGGTGGCCGGTCAGGAAAGTTGGTCCCGAGACTACCTGGTGCCATACGCTCAAAGCCCAACGCGAGAGCACAGTCGACAAGGCCTGACTTCACTGCGTTGTTTGCATGGAATAGGGCGGTACTCCCGGTCGAGCAATTGTTATTCACATTGGTGATGGGAATCCCGGTCATTCCGAGGCCGTACAGAGCTCTCTACGCAATTAGCAATGCGAAACTAAATTGACGAACACCATACTTGGCCACTTGTAGAATCACCATAACAGTAACCCACAAATGCAGTTTCCACTTCATCGTATGTGATGCCTAAAATGTTTGAATTGTGTGGTTCATTTGAATGATCGCTTCATAACTCACCAGCGTCAAGCAGCGCCTTTGTGCCTGCTTCAAGCCCCATCTGTACACGAATGGATTTTGGGTCAGTTATTTTCTTCTAGTGATATAACTTACATCCTCCGTTGTCCTTAGGCCTCTGGGCTGCGTTTCGGACGAATCAATTGAAATGCCACAAGTTGGAACAATTAAACCACTTACCTTGATGAATGCAGTGCATCCACAACCAACGATGAAAGTCCTCTGGAACTGGCTCTTAGGCATGTTGAAGTAGTCTGCGTCGTGACACGTCAGATGGTTGAAAGGTTGAACGTTGGAACTCGATAAACGTGAATTGGATTCGGATGATCTAATTCACGGAACCAAAATCATACGACCTGACCGGCTACTTAGAAGCCGGTTGAATTTGATTGCTATTAAAAGCAACGAAATACAAGTATCATACGTAGTGCAAACTTGAAGCCGGTACAAACTTTGCCGCCGGAGTTATCACAAGGAACAGACATTCAGAATCAGGTTGTACCTTCATCGTTGAAGAGGTAATCAATCAGGTGCCGCACGACCTACAGGGAGTTGCCAATAATTCCGGGAATCAAACATGTTACTCACTTCCACATTGACGCTATTGCCAATGAGACGATACTTTGATTTTAGGGATATGTTGAGTGGCCATACAAACCCTTGACTGGACTCTGGTTCCTCGAATCGAAATATCCTCAAAAGTTCGCTGGGAGTAAAATACCGAAGACGTAGCTGATCCAAGATGCGAACAGCGTCTTCATTTCCCCGTGATTGAGCTTCAAGAAATTTGTCAAAAACCTCTGTGGTCTGTCTCAATTCAGTCTGAAACTCGAAGTTTGAAGTTGCATGTATGTGCTCACGTCAAGGCCCTCGTTTAACTGAAGTATGGAACCTGCACGTTCGACGAGTTGCGTATAACCTAAGACAAAATTGGTAAAAGATATAGCAAACCGCGGAGCAAACTAACCCCTAGTGAAACAACAGCTCCGCCGACCTGATGGCAGTACGATGTCGAACAAGCGACCCCACTTTGAAAGTATGCGGTCTGGAACCTTGTGACGCAAAAAGATCTCATCCGCAAGTGCAGGATCCATATATTCACGTAGCAGGTGTACAGGGATGTCTAATCGAGCTCCTGGTATCTTATCGTGAACTCGATCGATGTCAGATTCTTGAATGCCATAGAACCGCAGGGGAGGTATTTTCGCAAGGAGATAGTATCTCAGCCGCGAATTTGGGATGCCAAACTGGACAGGACTCAGAAGAAATTCTGCAATGACATAACCAAGCCGTCGGAGGGTATTAACTAAATACCTCCTTGTCGTCGAGTCCTTGCCCGTTATACATCAGGAATGGATGGTGAACGCTATGAGATAGAGTTAACCGACCTGGAAGCCTGCTACATTCTCGATGAGCATGTAGCGAGGATGCGAATCCTGAGCAGCTAGGTCCGGTAAAACGTGGTCGATCAAATGAAGAAACGACTTTGCTCTAGGATCGGCTTCTCCTCTAGCAGACGGATTCAAGACGGTGTAAGGTTGGCATGATGGGGATAGGAGCCAGAGATCCGCATGAAGACACAAAAGATCCACTGCGGATAGGGTAGATATATCTGTCTATGAAAGGAATACGCGACCTCGCGCAGGTCAATGTCAAGATCGATGGAATCGAACATCGACCTACCCTAGAGATCGTTTTGGCGCCATAGTTAGCTGCATATACCTGACATGCAGTTTGATCCCAATCAAACGCTTTCACAGGGGAACCTGCCAACCGGCTTTGGCGAAGTGCGAGATGCAGGCCACCTAAGAAATTGAATGACTTCAGAGTAGCTCGATGGCATCATATCATGAAGCACCTATGCCACTATAAAATTCAATTCCCCGCACATGCATGACTCGGAGTTCATTAAACGGTGACCCGGTGAACAGAAAGATCCGATCGACGGAGTTGGTTATTATGTAATCGTCGAGGCTCAAACTCGGAGTCTGGTCGAGTCTATTTTCAAGTTGCAGCCTCATTTATTCTGCGAGTTCGCCCACAGTACTATAGTATCTCATCCACTTGCAGTTGCGACGGGCCGCCCAAGAGAGAAAAAGTCTGCAGAAGCTTGACGCTCTCATCAATCCTTCAAAGCCCTTGTCTCTGTTTTCGAGCTCTCCTTCAAGTTGCATCTCGAGGCGGAAGGGCAGATTACAATGACCGTGTCTGACAGCAACCCCGCGAAAACGAGTAACGAGGCCGCTTTTTCTATGACAAGAAGTTTGCCACAGCATAATATGCCGATGACCCTAGATGCAGAAAATACATGCCCCTCGCATCCCACAAGCGACCACGCACCTATGAAAGTGTGTGCATCTTCAGGCGATGCTAGGTCCGTCCATGCTGCCAGTTTATCTATGCATCGTTCTGAGACACTGCATAGTCCAACAAGGCCAATAAATGGCTTACTACCCCCTTTCTCAAGTCGAAATGTACATCTTCCTACCCCGCAGAGGTGGGTGTGCTCAACCTATCCGTTCACCGTTACAAGAGGCATTCATGAGGCTCCCACGTTCACTTGCTCGATGTCACTTGGTACTCTTGTTCATTCCAAGATGCTAACTTTGTTCTTACAGTCCTGGTAATCTTGGTTCATATGGACCGTCAAGTTCACGGAACCCTGCTCCTAAAGGTCAAATGTGAGGAAGGCATTTTACGCCCTAGAACAACAAGAAAGTTAACTATTTTGTGCAGCTTGCTGGAAGACATACTGCCTAGCAGATCTACTTCGTGAGTGTGGCTAACAGGCTTGATTCTGTTTGATTCAATGTGAACTGGGCAATCCGATGAAGGCATCCTTCCGCTTCTTCTTCAACCTTCAGGCACCAGAGAATGATCACACCAGATTCCAGGTATGTGTCCATTTGATCTCATGTGTAAGGTTGTATTTAGTTTCAGCCCCCTTCTTATGCGCTCTCGTGCAAACGGACTCCACGGGAAGGACGACAAGAGAAGGTAAATTTACCTTGTGAGATCATCGTTGGAATTTTACTGAATTCAATCAGTCACTCTCCCCCTCGGATTACTAAAAGAACATTGTCCACAAGGTCGGTAGCATTTAACACTTATCATAATTCGGTAAATGGACTCTTCAGCAACACTAGAGAAACATCTCCACATCCTCAAACGCCAGATAATGCATGCAGCATTCCCACACATCAATCAGTGGAGGTCAAGAATACCGTTCCAAACAGAAAGCGTCCAGCATCTCCAGAGTCATCTACTGACTTCCTACTTCCATTCAATGGTGTCCGTTTACAGTCTCCACCACGGGAACTTAGCGAAGGGGTCGGAGGGGAAATGGCTCGGATCCGCGCACAGTTGCTAGAGAATCAGATGACCCTCACACAAGAAGCAGAGGCTCGACGGCCTGATTACCTCAAACGTGCAAAGCGCCTAGAGTCGCCACCTACTCTTGATGTAGATGCCAAAGATGGGCAGCGGGTTGCTACTATCGGAGTAACAGAGAGTCCTATGAAGGGCCGGCGGTTGATGTTATTTCAGGAAACCTCTGATGAAAGCTTTGAAGAAAGTCTGATGGCAGGAGGGTATGATCGCTATGTATGTACCGCTTGCGGTTGACCTCTTGATGATGTTAATTAATTATGTCATTCAGCGGACTGACTTTCAGCAACCTGTGGATTCTGGACCGAGTCAGTCTGGAGAACCTGAAGCTCTTCCCTTGGTCACTGAGCAGGAGCTCCGCAAACAGAACAGATTGTCCGCATTCCGGAGCTCTTCGCTGGCTTCTTCCTCGAGATCACAGTTGACTCCAGTCGAGATCGAAGGCTGTGGTAGAGTTTTGATGAATATTGAACCCTCTGATCCGCAAAGTCCAAATAAACTAAGTCCATCGAAGAAGAAGGGTTCTCGGAAGAAGAAAAAGACGCCTTCCATGGACGAGTTAAAGGACCAAAGTACCTTCCCTTTACATTCGGAAGCAACTGGTGATATTCCAAACTGGCCTGATGCACAATTTCCCTGGCGCTTGCGCTCAGAGCAGCGCGACGACGATGCTAAACTGGAGGAAGAACAACGTTTGCGGTGCATCGAAAATTTTCTCAGCCGCGATTCAGATGATGAGGACGAAGAGATTTTGTTGCAGAACAACACAGTGCATCCCGGGTTCGAACCCGGCAAGGGCAAAATGTACCCGCTTCTCGTTTACTCACGGAATCGAGGGCTCGGTCCAGCTACGAAGTCATCTGTCCCGAGCGATCCAGCCGACGCTAAAACTGCACTGCTATCGAAGCGATCAATCAGACGGTTCTCGTTTCGACGATTACCCCACAAATCTACCGACAATGATGATGCAATTGTGTGTATTTGTCGTGGCGGTGATGATGGTAGAGAGTTGGTTCAATGCGACGGATGTCATACGTGGTACCACCTACAATGCATTGGCATTCAGAGTATCGAAGACTTGGGCAGGGAGGAAGATCCTTGGTTTTGTGACAGTTGCGCCGAAACACCCCCTCCCGATATCCCGCTGTTATCTGAGCCGACCTTCGTGCCAACTGAAGAGAAGCTGAAGCACGACAAAAGTTACGACCCACCCTTCTTTCATGCTGGCCTTAATCCATCGCCAGCGTCCGCTTGGCGCAGTTCTCCACGCCCCCCAAAGACTCCACCTGCCCGTACAGCGGCAGGCCCTTACTTTTCCTCTGGTTCTTCTTGGGATGACTCATCTTCCCAGCGCGGTCCACATACACCCCAATTTTCCTCTCGAAGCGTTCGGGTGTACACTACTGGGACACCTGGTGGTGCGGAGCCATTTATGTCTGACGAATCCCCATTTGATCCAACATCCACCCCTTCACGCGGCATCAAGTTTGGTGCCCCATTTGCCACACCAAAGAACAATCTTTGGCAAGGACGTGGTGCTGAGCTATTCAACACGCCCACCAGACCTGGTGAGAGCATGTCAAGCCGTCCTTTTGGACGCCATCCCCCAGGAAGTTCAGAAGGGGATTTGTATCTTCCAATCTTCTCATCGGGCCCTGTTAGTCATAACATCACACCAGTTGGTCAGAATCCTACCCCTGTCGGGCGTCTCGCAGAATCTCCGCTAGCTGCTAAGCGTTCGCGGCGCGGGCCGGGCGGTGGACGTTTTGTGGACGGGCATGCTGACAGCGCGAGAGGATCGTAAACGTTAATAATCTTCTTCGTGAGATCATTGTTTTAACTGCTTTTGAGTTTTACCTTAGTGCGACACCCAGGGAGTGGTTACTCTATGTATGAACGATTTGATACTTATGTTGTACTAGTAGTACACCTTGCATTGTGTAATCCTCATGACCTCATTCTGTTCGCCGTCGGTAGTCTCCCGCAGATCGACTCGATCCGCCTCAAATTTTACACACGGGGTCTGTCATGAAATGATTGCTCTGGGAAGAGTGACTGGAACTCCGCGGTGTCTGTTACTGTGGATCTCTGTGAATCGATTTGAAAAACGCCTTGTTCGGTTTCCACCTAGTGGAGCCTGGACTAAGGTTGCAAGGGTCGCGTCGACTCTGTACGTGAAGCTTTTAACAAGTTCTAATCTGAAGATCTCTTAAGGTTCACGAATAGGGTCTATCGAATATCCAGCCAATATGCCGCTGTTGCGCTTCCCACGACAATGATGGAATACGATATAACTTGTCGCGACGGAAGAAAATGAACTTCCGGTGTTGCCTCTCAGAGCGCACATTCTCCCCATTTCTTCACCTCTTCACTTTCAAACTCGATTTTCTACCATGTCTGTTCTGCAAGTTGCCACTGCGCTGGCCGCTAATCTCGCGGCAAAGGCCCATTCATCAGTAGTTTACGCTGGTTCCTTGACTTCTCAAGAGTCAGAGTGCTTCTCTGACGCGTCCTCTCTATCCGAAGGTACTACTTTTTTTATACCTTGGGAGATTACTATCCTGACAGTTCTTTCATCATCAAGCCTCGTCACAGAGTGGTTCATCTCATTCATCCCTTCTCCACCTCACTATATCCCCACGAACTAACGAACACCTGGCTGTCCTATTGCCAAGGAACCTCTGGAAGGTGCGGTCCGACTCTGACCTATATATTATCCAATGCGCTGAACCTTGCCACTCTCAGCCTGATTCTCTCGCTAATACATGTGATAATTTCTATTGCCCCGTCAAGTTCTCGGTACTTGAACGGCGTCATGTGAGCTCAACTTTTACATCTTTGCAAGGCCTAGAAAATTCATTGTACATAATAGCATTGCAGAAAGTGCGGTGGTGTTTTTTGTCGTCAGTGCACAACCCGCACAACCCGTTTGCTTGACGTTTCAAATCTTGATTTTCTTCATCCTCCCCGGAACGTGCCCATCGCGAATTTCGATAGCCCAACATCACCCGTCCTCGTAGAGAAAGTATGCGACGATTGTTGGGACCAGATCTATGGTTGTAATTCCCCTCGCACGCCAGACGCCAGACCATCCACTCCTTTGCTAGTCAAGTCTCCAGTAAATTCCTTGGCTCCTTCTCCTATGTCTTCTGTTTGTGCATCTCCCGTAGACACCTCAGCTACTCCCTCTCGAGCGATTCGCGCTGTCCGAAGCCCATCCCAGCTCAGCGCTGGGCGTATTCAGTTACCCACTTCCATCTTATCTTCTGCTGAACTGGATATTCAAGAACCATCATACGGCGAACTCGATGCCTATCCACTGCGGAGGTCCAGTATCATTTGTAAGGCAACGGGAGGTGGCCGCTGGGAACCGAAGCATTCCCCTCCTAAGATCGGTGTGCGGATCCCTGGATACAAGGCACCATATGAGATCGAAATGGAACGAGAGGAACAAGAAGAACTTCGTCGCTGTCAGAATCCCGTTGTACGAGATGGAGGTTCGTTTCAATCTTTTATTAGCATTGCTCCGCTCTGAGTCAATCTGCAGAGTTTCGATACCGATTTCGGCAGGACCGAGTCGCGGCTAGTCTCGCCCGTACAGCCTTGTGTTTTTCCACCTTCTAGTTTTTTTTT
>LVVM01002361.1:44283-63215 GCA_001882365.1 Rhizopogon vesiculosus
ATGTCGTGTGACCTGTTGTACTCGTTCTCGGTGCGTTAACTGCTACCTGCGTATTTGACTGCTTTTTGTTTATACATAATATTATGGTTCATGGTGTCTGGTGTTTCTCCATACTAATCGACATGTTTGCCTTGCAGTTATTTAACATATTGTGCTTTAGATCTCATTGCATCTACGATACTATTGTTTGATTTACTATATACATACTACTTACAATGCATTAGATTCATGCCCCTGATCAATCTGCTGTGATTGAGAGTCAGACATTGAACAGAACTTCCTTTTCTGGAAAATAGAAATTTCGCTCTTTTTATACGTTTCTTCGCTAGTACTTTGCTAGTACCACCCTGCCTTCAGAGTGAGCTCTCTATCCTTGGAATGTTGTCCCTACGCCGCCTCCAGCCTCTTTCCCTTGGTTTTGCGCGACAAGGTGCGACGGTACAGGTAGCTCTCTCGTCAACGGCTGTGGATGAGGACAGCTCTCAGTCTCAGTCGTCCGGAGTAGCCGTATCGAAGAGCCAGTCTCGACCAATCAGAACTCGTCGCCCTAGAATTTCTCTGCAGCATCCGCGCGAATGGAATAGGCCTCTTGCGTTTGGTGTCCTCCCTGCATTTGACGAAGCACTGAAGGTCATCAAAGAGGACTCAATAGCACTCAAGGAGGAAGCAAATGCTTTGCAAGGAGCCATTGCACGTGCAAAGGAGGCACCTCAGCCTGACTTGGACGCGTTGCAGGCGCTAGAAGAGAAACTGAGAATTTTAGAGGTGCAGAGCGAGATAAATTTCCCCCAAGTGAGGTGGAAATGTGCCAATGGAATGGGTAAGCCAGTTAGTGACTTGGTGACGTGTTATGTTCACACTGCTCCAGCGGATATGTCCAGAGCTGTCGACAGACACCTTGTGGAGCAGAGATGGAGGAAAGAGGGTGCGTTAGACTTGCTGGTAAGTATGCATTGAGCTCTTCGGCAATGTATCTCAAATTTCCGCTGTGTAGATGGAACGTATCCATCAGATGAAGGTTGTGCCAGACGTCTTGCCCGATTTCCATCCCTCGTTGGACCTCCGTGTCACCTACCCAAAAGTGACATCGAAAACAGGGTCTCAGGTCGCTGGTTTAAAAGCCATATATGAGCACGTAGAACCAGGAGTTTTTCTTCTTCCAGAGCAGGTGTGCGGTACAGTCATATGTGTTTATTTAGCTGACAATCTCCCAGACTATAGAGCCTCCTAAGCTATTTACCACCGTCTTTCATCCAGAGGAACGGCTATACACGCTTCTGATGATCGATCCCGGTGTGTATGTTTAGACCTTCCATGTGAACAGCACTGATGCCAGTCATACAGATTTTCCCGATGAGGTCAACCAAACATTCCAGACGTACCTGCATTGGCTTCAGTGAGCAAATAAACTTTTCCCATCGCTCCTAAGAACTTCGACTGACGAGCATTCAGACCGAACATCCCTCTTTCGAGTCTTTCGCCTTCCCCAGTGCTAAATCTGAACACTCACACTACCTACATACCTCCGCACCCGCAACGCGGAACTACATATCACCGCTATACCATTCTCCTCCTCCCCCAACCATCCCGGATATCTATTCCTATGGTTGCGAAAGACAAGCGTACAGGCTTTGCTGTAAGAGCGTTTATGGAGCAGTACGGATTAGATGAGAGCGCTGGTGGAGGTGCACATATGTGGCGAGAGGTTTGGAGTGAAGGAGTCCCTGCGGTGTACAAGGACGTACTCAGTGAGTTGGTGCAAAGTTTCTTTTGCAACTTGAGCTCATATGGTTGTAGAAACTGCCGAACCGAAGTTTGGCAGGATGCCCAAAGCAGACAGGTATGGGGAATTCAGGGGCAAGAAGCGATATGTGTGAGTTGTTTCTGGAAAACCACTTTGCTCTGGTTTTGCGATAGTTTGGTTAGTCCCACCACGTCGATGTAGGAGTCTACAGGTTGGAAGAGTAGATAGGCCACAACTATGAGATCAGTACGTGCAGACTTAATATAAGTTGCAGGATCGGATGGAGCGACGCGTTCTGGTGAAATGGACTGAAGGTATCAATTTTTATGGTATTCGTACCTGTAAGTCAAAGCTGTCTAAGATACTGGCGATGGTTGACTCAATAGATAAGTGGCGTGCGCCAGGACCTTACATGACAGCTCTTGCAACCCCCTCCAATCCATTGTGCATGAAATATTTATGTTCCATAACGATCATGAGGTAACATTCGGGAAATCTATGTAAACTCATTCTACAACCCTTCCTGCAACATTTACAAGTAGACATTGATGGACGAGAATTCAAAGTAGGCATTTGTGAATGCGGTTGGGTTGTCTGTGGGGGGACGATGGTTTCACAGCTGTACCGGACGTTCGTGAGTGGGTACTCACCGTCGACGTAATCCACGCAGTCCGACGGGCATCCAGAAGCAGCGTAGACGGCGGAGTTGCCTGCCCAGTCACCACCTGTCCTGTGCATGAGCATGTCAGATTTCTCCAAACCAAGAAAAAGACTTACAGAATGTTAAGTTGATGATAATGTTGTTGGCATCAAAGTGAGTCTCGAGGTCACAGTCGGTATTGGGAAAATTGGCAGCAGGAGTTCCCTGGCAGTCAAACCATAGGTGAATACCTAATTCAATAGAGGCACAAGGACCGTTACCCAGTTGTCGGTGTCAATGGTCCCTGCACCGCTAGTGGCGTCAAAGGGAGCAGATTCGTCGTCCCTCTCCCAGAACCAGACCTTTATATAATCATTTGTGCGTTCCATAGCATACCTGCGGAAGAACCTGTGAGTCACGAGAGTAATGGAAAAATAGTTCTTGAAGTAATGCACCATCCTCCACCGACACTGTTGAATCCTGGACCAAAACTGTTGTAATCTTCAGTGAGCTGTACACCACATCCAGCATTTCCATTGGCTGTCGCATTTTAGTACGTAATCGGAATCAGCCAAGCTGTTCTCACCCGTAGTGTCACAGTCAGTGTAGACCGCGGTGCTAAATAGATAGCCCTTCAGCTGGATAGTTCAGTGCAGAGATGGATTAAAACAGACCCTAACTGAGTCGTGGAAGCAGGCATGGAGCAGTCTGTGCAATAACAGATCTTGAAAAAGCACAAATACGAAGATTATACTGCACAAACTAGGGCTAGTGTGAAGCGTCGACTGATTAGGCTCAACATTGTTTACACCCTCGACGATATCGACCTCTCCCTAACAAAAAGGTCTATCAGCTGTTACGCACAAGGAAAGAACACGAACACCATCAGGCCAGTTGGATTCGTCGGTTTCCCAGACGGCCTGATATCCATTAATATAAGTTCAGTCCGTCGGTACGACATACTTACTGGCCATGTTCTATGTTCAAACAAGTGAGCAATAGGATTCCTCGGATGTATATAAAGGCTCACCCGCATCCTTCGGGCATGTGCTGCATATCAAAGCTATCAAAGATTAATATCAGTTGGTGTGATATCCTGAGGAATCACCTACACAGCAACGTGTGTTGTATATTGGTTGTTTGACCGAATCCTGACCGAATTCCGACCTGGGTCGGTCGAGGTCAAAACCGTAGTGTCATCTGCGCGCATGATGAAAGTGTCCGTTGTGGCATAGGTCAAGTTGAGACTCTGTGCCGTTGCTTGATCGACATATGTCCTGTAAATCAATAAAAATATAACAAATTACGGTCGGGCGGGATGACATACACACGTCCGTTAGTGGGGTCAGGGATAGCTTCGAAGTTGAAGGAGTTATAGAAGCCTTCTCCGACAATATTTTCGCTGAGAACATAGGTACCTGCTAGAGCAGATCCGGTAAGCAAGGCAAGAGTGAGACTGCTTCCAACGACGTTCATCTTCATGGTAGAAGGTGGACCGGCTGCCAGGAGTGTGACAGGATGAACCTGTTCCCCCTCTCTAGCCTGTATTTAAACTCGCCGCCACTCACGATGAATAGAAATAATTCTGAGCTCGTGATGAATCCCACGTGAAACATATCATGCGGTAAAACGAGCGCACCATGTTTATCTGGGTCCATGTCGGGGGAGTCGGGACTTTAGAAAAACAACATCAACATATCCTAAAACAATTTGGTCAGCACAAAGATAAACATCATAACCAAGGAGCACCCCGACCCACAACAAGAAACTATGTACCATGTACATGGCAGCGGAGGACTTTGCACATAAGGTGTGGCACTGGGAGTAGAGACTGTTTGTCACACGAGAAAGCTCCAAATGGAGGGAGCCAGCGGCGTCCGATCGCCCACAATATAGCTGTTTGTCCCGGAGACAGTAAGTACATTGTGAGCAACAGAGCGGCCACCTGGAGTCATACAGACTCGGAGTGTCCGATAGCACTTCTCTGCGAGTAAGTGCTTCAAATGGATGCAGCACATGAATCTTTGTGGGAGTTGCATGGAGAGCTGGGTTAAAATTGTGAAGTTAGCTCTCGTGATACCGTTTACATCGTGGAACGACAGAAAAAGTGCCCAAAAATAAAGCACCACAGCGACCAAGTCGTAGGTCCACACTTTACCACCAAAATTGTGACCATTATCGACGATGCATGTATATCGCATCCATGCTCGGCGGAAAGATGAATTAAGAACTATTGTGGGAAGCGTGAGTCATTTAATGGTGGAGTGACATGTTAATGCGATCGGATACCAAAAGAGCTACCGGTGCACAAATGTGAATCGCTGCCATTCCTAGGTAACAAGTCGTGCTGAAGCGAGGTCCGCACCCACCGACGCCAGGACTTCGCTACCATTGATCCTCAATATCCCAATGACGCCAACACCCGTAACATTCTCTCGGCCCATAAAAAACGCGCGCATGGCGAGGAATATGCCCATGTCTTTCACCTCTGCCGGACAGTGAACTCACGCGTGCTATTTTGTATATATCGTGAAGGAGTCTAGCGAGTCTGTCATGGATGACCTTACTGCACTACGTGGGCCGCTCCGGTAGGAGGGGACGTAAGTGATGAGGTTAACGAGAGTGATGGTTTCGTTCTGATGCTCGTGATATGTTGGCCTCAAGCATCCGCCGTCGTTGGAGATCAGCAGTTAACTTGGGGATGAGTAAGTTAGCACGGAAATGACAAGATACAGGCAGATCATTTGCTGGACAGCGGTACGAAGGTCTTACGATAGTGTCATTTGAGCAAGGCAAAGGCCACACCAGAGGCTGGAGAGTCAACGTTGACGGTCTGACAACTTGAAGGAACCGGAGCGGGGGAATTGGAGGTTCACGTGGCACTTGACGTCTATTAAATTATTGCCAACTTTGCACACGAGCAAGACAAGAATTTCTGCCGATGTGTACGCTAGATAAACAGGAGTTAGGGATGATTCGGACTCGGATGCGTAGGTGCAGGTTGACTTGGTCTAGTTCAATTGAAGCTCTGCTGACGTAAGACAACATCGACCGTGTCTTGGTCCACTAGGCCATAGCACTGAGCAGTGAGTATTGAGAGCTGAGCACGCCAAAGCCAACACCAAATTATGTCTGCGAATGCTGCTGCAGACAATGCCTCAGATGGGTTCAAGCACCAAGTCGCCATCAAACTCTCCAGAGCGTTGAACCTCATCAATCCAAATGATATACTCGCAGAGCGCGTTATTGACATAGCAAAAACCAACTCAGCAGATGCATTTGCCAAAGGTCAGTTTCATTGTGTCAGAAATGTGTGTTCACTAACGACTTGCTACAGCGGCCCGGGCGTTTGGCAAGTTCCAAGATTCCTTTCTCACTGAGCTGCATGACGAAATATTGTCGCACGTCAAGCAGGAGACCTCCGGGATTACTCCTCGTCCCATCGAGGGTATAACAGTCCATGACAGCGAGGTACTCGAGCCTGACCCAGTTCGACAAGGTGGCCTCGTAAGGAGTGACACGGTTCGTTTATCTGGCTTAGTGTTCTAGTTGATTTACTCATGATTCGCAGAGACATACTTTTCGTCAGCCTGCGAAGCCAATTGAACCGCCCACTCCTCGAGGGTCTTTGCTTGGCCTTGATAGACTAGCGAAAGAAAAGAGAGAGCAGGCTATTTTTGAGAACGGCCCTCGAAAGAAGCCGAGGCTGAACGATGACACTGCTTTCAAAGGTGCGACAATGCAGCAGCTTTCATAACGATATCTTACGTTGTGTCCAGTCCCCAGTTTACCAGTTGGACGAGGGAATAATTTGAGGCAGCGAGGAGAAGAAACTCCGTCTCATCCAGGTGGTCTGTCCGATACTGCGCGGAAGCGCTTAGAGGAACATAGGCGACTCCGCGAGAAGCAGAGAGGTGTGTTTGTTCTATACTACGGGATATTACTTCTAACCTGAGGTCACATTCCAGAGGGTATCACTGCTGTGCAGGAACAA
Organism: Rhizopogon vesiculosus; assembly: GCA_001882365.1. Taxonomy (NCBI): domain Eukaryota; kingdom Fungi; phylum Basidiomycota; class Agaricomycetes; order Boletales; family Rhizopogonaceae; genus Rhizopogon; species Rhizopogon vesiculosus. Next base: position 50,662 of record LVVM01002361.1, read on the forward strand.
CGGTCTGACACTTCACGAGGACTCGGAGATTTCCAACGGCGATCCAACCGTGACAATGACAGGGGATGGGTCCGACGAGACCATGACAAGGATCGACATAATGGACGTAGTTGGGATTCTACACCGCGCTCAGAGCGTGGTGGGAGCAACCGTGATGCACCCAGTGTCCGTGTACCGAACGTTGGCTGGGATTCAACGCCAAGGCGACAAGAGGGCGAAGGATCTGGTTGGGGAGGGGCAAAGAATCGTGCTTGGGATGCGCCAACGCCGCGCGTTCCAAGAGGTGGCAGCCCGGAAGATGATGGACTCCTTGGCGTCGATATCCGAGAGTGGGAGGAGGAGCAGTTGCGGCTGGATCGGGATTGGTATACCGGAGCTGAGGAAGGTGGTGTCGCTGGAGATGAAGAACACAATCCTCTAGCGCAGTACGAGGATCTCAGTGCGCTGAAAGAAGCAGAGATTGCTAAGAAACAAGTGGTATGCTGTAATTCTACAGGGAGCCGGACCTTGCTGACATTTCTTATAGAAGAGGATCTCAGCCAGGCAAGCGCAATATGTGAGCACTCGATTCCGTCTCTTCTCTTAGCCACTTACATGTTCTGTAGAACGCAGATAACGACCTCTGGGAAGCTAACCGGATGCTGACATCCGGTGTTGCAACGCGAAAGGAAGTTGATCTCGATTTCGAAGACGAATCCGAGTCGACAGTGCATGTCATGGTTCATGACATTAAACCACCATTCTTGGATGGCAAGACCATTTTCACGAAGCAACTTGAGCCCATCAATCCGATCCGCGACCCTACGAGTGACATGGCGGTATTCGCAAAGAAGGGCAGCGCTCTCGTGAAAGAGAAGCGAGAACAGGCAGAGAGAGCGAAGGCTGCTGCTAAACTTGCATCTCTTGGTGGTACACAACTTGGTAACATCATGGGTGTAAAGGACGAGGAGGCTGAAGCTGAAGGTGTGTGCTTGTTCTTTGCCCTTGTGGCGCAGCCCGAGATGGACATTCACGTAGTCCTTTTGGTATGTTTCAGCTTTGGCAGAAGCAAAGGAGAAGGCCGGCGAGAAAGAGGATTATAAGGGAGATTCCAAATTCGCTAGCCACCTGAAGGCATCCACCGGGGTCAGTTCGTTTGCGAAGAACAGGACACTGAAGGAGCAGAGAGAGTATTTACCTGCATTCGCGTGTCGGGAGGAGCTTCTCAAGGTCATACGAGAGAACCAAGGTCAGTGTGTATGTTTTGCACTCATGTTCACCCTTTTTGACATTGACTTCTAAGTTGTTGTCGTTGTCGGAGAGACCGGTTCCGGAAAAACCACTCAGTTGGCGCAGTTCCTTTACGAAGAAGGATACTGCGCCTATGGTCTCATTGGCTGTACACAGCCCCGTCGTGTGGCCGCTATGTCTGTAGCAAAGCGTGTCTCTGAAGAGATGGAGGCAAGTCTCAGATGTGCATTTTGTTCTTGTGCTGACCCTTTGATCAGTGCAAGCTGGGCTCTATCGTTGGATATGCTATTCGTTTCGAGGACTGTACATCGGCTGAAACCAAGATTAAATGTAAGGCATTCCTCCTCTAGTCTCTGATCCGGTTAACTTCTTCATTGTCAGACATGACGGACGGTGTTCTCCAACGAGAATCTTTGAATGAAGGTGATTTGGATCGTTACAGCGTAATCATCCTCGATGAGGCGCACGAGCGTTCGCTAAGCACTGATGTTCTCATGGGTTTACTTCGAAAGAGTAGGCCTCGTCGTCGCCTAGTTCTGCAGTGTGTATACTGACCATTTACCATAGTTCTTTCTCGCAGAAGAGATTTAAGACTCATTGTTACATCGGCAACCATGAATGCTGAAAAGGCAACTATTCCACAGACCTGTTCTTTGATCGAAGACTAATATGTTTTTTCTTAGTTTTCTGCTTTCTATGGCAATGCGCCTTGTTATACCATCCCTGGTCGTACATTCCCAGTGGAGATTTTCCATTCAAAGTCCCCATGTGAAGACTACGTCGACAGTGCTGTGAAGCAGGTGCTTCAAATCCATCTTTCGCTCCCTCCCGGTGATATTCTTGTCTTCATGACTGGGCAAGAAGACATCGAGATTACTTGTCAGGTCGTTAATGGTATGTCAGCACCAAATATAAACGATGCCTTCTGATAAGTCTTCTATGTAATAGAGCGGCTTGCACAGCTCGATCAACCTGCTCCTCTGGCAGTGCTCCCAATCTATTCGCAGATGCCTGCTGACCTGCAAGCCAAGATTTTCGAAGCCACCCCTGACGGACGAAGGAAGGTCATCGTGGCCACTAACATAGCCGAGACTTCCTTGACAGTGGACGGGATATCCTATGTAGTCGATGCGGGTTATTCAAAGCTTAAGGTGTATAACCCAAAGGTCGGTATGGACGCCCTACAGATCACACCGGTCAGCCAAGCCAACGCCAATCAGCGGACTGGTCGTGCCGGCCGTACAGGTAGCGGGTATGTCTTCATTCGAGTCGCACGATATTAATTGACCCTCAATGTTTCACAGGATTTGCTACCGCCTGTATACAGAGATGGCATTTCGCAATGACATGTTCCCGAATACCATTCCAGAAATACAGCGCACTAATCTCGCGAACACTGTTCTGCTACTGAAGTCTCTCGGCGTCAAGAACCTTCTTGAGTTCGACTTCATGGACCCTCCTCCTCAAGCAAATATTATAAATTCAATGTACCAACTTTGGGTCTTGGGCGCGCTGGATAACCTTGGCGACTTGACGTCTGTGGGTAGGAAAATGTCAGAGTTTCCGATGGAGCCCTCCATGGCCAAGATGCTTATTGCTTCTGTGGAGATGCGGTGCTCATCAGAGATGTTGACCATAGTCTCAATGCTTTCGGTCCCAAGCATCTTTTATAGACCAAAGGAGAGGATGGAAGAGGCCGATGCGGCAAGGGAAAAGTTCAACGTACCAGAGAGTGACCATTTAACATTGTTAAACGTTTTCAATCAGTGGAAAAGTCACGGGTGAGTTCATTCATCATGTTATTGCCACTGGATTCTTATTATGATTTGTAGCTTCCGTGATGATTGGGCTACACGTCATTTTCTGCATCCGAAACTGCTTCGCAAGGCTCGTGAAGTGAGGGCTCAGTTGGAGGACATCATGAAGTTCCAGAAAATGGAGATCATTTCCGCTGGCACAGACTTCGACATCGTCAGGTACTTCCGGTGGCTGAATCAATTAAATTATGTGGTATTGACCTTCTCATAGGAAAGCTATTACTGCTGGCTATTTCCATCAATGTGCACGTGTGAAGGGTATTGGCGAGTATGTAAATATTCGTACGGGTCTGCCGACGCATCTGCATCCTACGAGTGCGCTGTATGGCCTTGGATGTACGTGATTTTTCTTTTGCCTTGAGTTTCACTGACAATCACGAAGATACCCCGACATACGTTGTTTATCACGAGTTGATCTTGACGTCCAAGGAGTATATGACACAGGTTACTGCTATTGATGCCATGTGGCTAGGTATGACAACTTATCTTTCGAACATTCATTCATTCTGACGTAAATTGATGACTGCAGCTGAGTTCGGTTCGGTATTCTACTCGGTCAAATTCAAGGACTTCGATGACCGAGGGATGAGGCGACAAGCTGATCGAGAATTTTCAAGAAAAGCGGAATTGGAATCGCAAATCGCGAAGCAACGAGAAGAGTACGTAACCGCTGATCTGTGGAAATGTACACCTCTTTATTGACGCCCGTTGCAGGCATGCAATGAAAGAGGCAGAGAAAGCTCTGGCGGTCAAGGTTTCAAGTGGGAGCAGCTCAAAGATCATCGTGCCTGGAACTCCTAGACATCCGGGTCTCACGGGCAATCGCGTTGGCCAGACACCTAGAAGAAATGTCGGGATATGATGGTCGTTCTGCATCGTTTTGTAGATCGGTATATGTTGCATTGGGAACTGGGTATATAATAATGCATGTACGATTAAGACAATACATGCTCGTCATATTCGAAAGGCACCACTATCATTATCTTGTCAAACGCCAGGTGAGACTTGACTACGTATGTAGATAGCATTAGGATGATCGTTACCAATCGCTCGGACCAGTACTCATTCTGTGAGATATTATTATTGTACTAGCAACCTGCCACACTTCTACCACTGACTGCGAGTACCATGACTGCGACATATGAGAGCAAGGTGCGCCTAGCCCACTCATCGCCACTAGACACACTGGTTCGGCGTACTTCGTCCAAGCGAAAAGCCTTCCAACGGAAAGAGGAAGATCGATCTCGGGCACAGACTATTTCCTCATCACCAGTGCATTCCTCCCCTGGGCCAGCCGATTTCCCACTGCCGCCACTGTATGATTTGCATCTAACTTCTCCACCGAAGCCATACTATGCAAGCCCAAGAGCGCCCGAGTCTCCTCTATTGCACTCGGAATTCCGTAATTCGACGGCAAGCAATGCTACGGGACAGTATCCTAACAGCAAGTCGTTTCTGTCATTGACGGACGACTCGAATGGGTACTATGACGAACTTGATGCATATTACGAAGAAGAACACATTAGCATGTATTCACAAAACTACGGCGCTTCTAGCCACAACCCTAATTGGCACACTGAACCAGGGTTTGATGGTTTCCGGCCACAGAGCGAACTACCTAGCCAGTCTCCCCCTCATGACATGCGTTTGCTCAAGGCAAGCACTTCCACTCCTCCTGTCCCCACTGTTGTAGTCTCGACTCCCCAGGATGTCGATAAACAGGTCGTCAATAAGCCAACACCTGGTGGAAGGTCACCCATAGTTGACCCCGCTCCTCGCATGAACTTTTCCAGACCAGGCAGACCACCAATATTCTCTTCTGAAGAGCAGAAACGCCAGGTTCTTGAGCGAAACTCAAATCGGGCACATTCTCCGCGCACTACTCATACCCCAATTTCATTTTCTCCCATTACGCCCCAGACAGGCATCTTCCATGGCGACAAGTTCTTGTCCCCAACACTTCAATCGAACACAACAGAGGTGACGCGCTCTAGCTCGCCAGGGTCCTATCTTCAGCCACAATATGCTTCTTCTTCACCGATGCTCCCCTCTCCCTCCCATGTACAGCTTCCCTCTCGCCCGCCGCCTCTACGTCCGAGCTCACCAGCAAGTTTATACTCCACATCTTACTCCTATTACCATCTGAGCGATAGCTCCCCATCACCGACAGGCAATTCGCCATTTCCTTCCCATTCACCCTCGCCACCGGGCAACTGTTCACCCTCCACCGAGCCTTCCACTGCACAAGATTATCTCCAGCTAGGAATACAATATCATGAAGCAAATAAGCTACAAGACAGCGCATTTTACTTTGAGAAAAGCGCAAAGGAGCAGGGTGGATGCGGAGTAGGGATGCTCATGTGGGGCCTGACGCTAAGGCATGGGTGGGGATGCGAGAAGAATGAGAAAAGTGGCTTTAAGTGGTTGACAAAGGCCGCAGAAAGTGCAGTGGATGACCTTGGTAAGGCGAGGGAAGGGATGGACGTGAAGGCTGTTAGGGTGAGCGCGATCTGCAGAACTGCATAGGGAAGCACTGATGTTTTTCTCCCTCAGTCGGAGCTTGTGCTGGCGATTTATGAGGTTGGTCAGTGCTTCTTCCACGGCTGGGGTGTCGCTAAGGACCACAAGATGGCAGTAGTGCGTGGCCGTTCATTGCGTCTGACTCTGTGCTAACTACTGCCCAGAGCTACTATCGAGTTGCTGCCAACCTCGGCGATGCGGATGCGCAACAAGACCTCGCGTTCTGCCTAGCCAATGGTAAAGGTTGCAAGAAGGATAAGAAAGAAGCTGCCAAGTGGTATCGAGCTGCTGTTAGTGCAACCAGTATAATTGTTGCAAGGTATGAATTAATGTTTGATTTGCAGGTCGAACAGGGTGCCAGCGACGTCGGCATGGCGTGGATCTACAAGGACAAGTACAAGGGCTAGCGAAGGATGCACACTCCAGAACAGAGAAACCTTGTGTCTCGTGTAGCATCACCCGATCCTCTTCCGAAACATCCCCCGCTTGATCCTCGCTGGAGTGGATGGAGGCACTCTTTGAGGAGAAATCAGAGGCCATGACTTGCGAGTGATCTCTATCACATATACCCATGAATATAGGAGAAAAGAGTAGGACAATAGATATACCATTTGCACCAACCATGTAATGCATGCATCCTCAACCGGAATTTAGATGTACAAGGCCCTGCTATCCCTCGCTTTACCCTTCGAAGGACTCTGCTGGTCGAACGCTTCGACGTGAAGGACAAGGCGCCAGGGAAGCATGATCTGACCGACAAAGCGACTGGTTTCGTTTCCTAGAATGTACTCCTCGGTGTTGACGAGGATGATGTTCAGAAGCTGGTCGGTGCCCATGAACGAGCCGATGAAAACTCGGTTATCGGTGGTCGCGATACGGAGTGTGGTAGTGAGTAGAGACTTAAGCGCAGTGACAGATGGGTGTGTGCTGTGGCATGTGCTCGACGGTGATATCGATGGGGAAATCAGCGAGGATGCTGGCGAGGAGGCCATGTAGAATAATGTAGAAAGAATGCCTGGGCAGGAGTATATGAAGTCACTGGCTGAGGTAGGCGACAAGCCACGAGTAGACTCACACGCTTGCCACCAAGTTCCTGTCCCAACGTACTTAGTTGATGAACCCTTTTGCTAGCCCAGTCTCGCTGAACATGCAAGGCCAATACAACACTTCAAATACCCACAAGTATTCTGTCATTCTTCCAACCTACAATGAGCGCAAAAATCTCCCCATTATCGTCTGGTTGCTGGCGAAGGTGTTTGAGGAATAGTGAGTAGTAATTACTTAACACGCTGAAAAGGCGGGCTGAGAACACCAGTCAGCTTGCATGGGAGATCATTGTAGTAGATGATGCGAGCCCAGATGGAACGCAGGAAGTAGCCATTGAATTGGCGAGGGTGTATGGCGAGGACAAAATAGTGAGTGCAAATGGTCACGCGCATTGATGCTCGACTCATGGTGTTCAAGCTTCTTAGACCACGAGCAGGGAAGCTTGGACTTGGGTAAGTACTTTGAGGAAACATCAACAACGAAGTGTGTCGTGAATTTGTGCGCAGGACTGCATACGTGCATGGGCTCAACTTCTGCACCGGCGACTTTGTGATCATAATGGATGCTGACTTTTCGCATCATGTACGTGCCCCACCATTTTTTGGGCAAGCTCTAATGTGCAATATCAGCCCAAGTTCATTCCTCAATTCATCAGGTATGTTAGCCATTCCCCAATTCTTCCTGGTTAACAATATGCAGATTACAGCAAACACACAACCTTGACATAGTGACGGGCACGCGATACCGTTCAAAATCCACTCCTTACCTCTCTGACTCTCAGCCTGGTGGTGTCCACGGTTGGGATCTGAAGCGCAAACTTGTGTCACGAGGAGCAAACTTCCTGGCTGCTACCATGCTAAATCCCGGCGTGAGCGACCTAACGGGCAGTTTCAGGTGCGTTATTAGTTCCAGAAAGCGAACCGAACTTGATGCTATTGTAGACTGTACCGACTGCCCGTCCTTAAGCATATCATCACGCTGACACAGTCTAGGGGGTATGTGTTCCAGATGGAGATGATGGTGAGGGCGCGGGCCCTGGGGTATACCGTTGGCGAGGTGCCGATCACGTTTGTGGACCGCATATTTGGGGAAAGTAAGTTGGGTGCGGACGAGGTCGTGGGATACGCGAAGGGTGTGTGGCAGCTGTTCAAATCGGTTTAAAAGCCATGCACAGTCAGTCAATGTTTGAATGTCCACCTTACGGTACTCAGTATGCTACAAACTCAGCTTATTTTAACTTAGAGTAAACCTAGAGAATTGCTCGAAGTTGGGTCGGACTGTTATAGCTTGGCAAATAAGTAGTGCACCGTAGCAGTAAAGAAGGAACGACATGTTTATTCGGTCTGCCTATGGTACTACATGCACTATGTTATGACGGCGGCTGTGTTAAAGTAGATGACATCATCATCCCATCTTTGTCAGCCTGTGGTTCAACGTTCGAGTCAACAGTCGCAGCTTCATCCACACAGTCATCGCCAGCACTGATGAGTTTGTTACAAGACGTGCTCAAATCGCAATCGCACTCTTATGATTTCGATGGACTCTCCCTGTCTTCCAGACAGTCCCAGGCAGAGAATGACTCAGATGATGAGCTTATTGGCGTGGTATGCCTGCCTATTGTCAATTTCAGTGCCAGTGACTTAAAATCTTCTTGAGTTCTCACTACCAGGGACGCCGGCGAGGTCGAGGGCACCTTCGCGCCCCTCTTCACGCCCCTCTTCACGCCCTGTATCTCCCTCTCGAAGGGGTCCTACTCGCCTGGGGAATGAAATGCCATCAAAGGGTCTCTCCAACAACCCACTAAAGGCATTCCCCACTCAAGTTTCGCAGAGAATTTTTAGATGGCTTGAGATATCAGAGCTCGCAACTTGCGCGAGGGTATCAAGAAAGTGGAATAAGAGTCAGACACTGAACTACAGCAAGTCATGTCTTTATAATCCAGCAAACTGTCTTATACTAACTGTGTCTGCGCGTCAAGTTTGGTTCCAGCATTATAGGAAGGAGAACTTCAACGATGATAGTCTTCCCCCTGGAAAGTGGACTAGGAAGGAGTCGAAGCAGAACTGGGTGGGTGGCTCGTCTTCAATGTCGCGTTTGTCGCCGCGGGTTGTTGATGTGCCTTTTCAGCGAATAATGTACATTAATTCAGTGTCGAATCGCTCGCCTCCATCGTCACCATTGCATTCGAGAGGCTCAGGTCGCACTTCACCGTCACATTCTGGCTATCAAACACCAAGAGATATCAAAGAGGAGCAATGGCGACAAGAAGAGGTTGCGCAAACCCGGCCAGGCAAGGTTGAGATGAGAGAGATGTATAAAGAGCTGGGTGGTCGCAAGAGCAGGACCAAAGCAAAGTTGGGAAGTTCTGGCGGCCATAGAGATCGGACGGGTTGGGGAGAAGATGACGATTGAATATTGAATAACGAGTGTCATGAATGATGCCATACACTTTGTAGTAGTAGTGATTTAAAGATTTCTTGGGATTATCACGCAAAGGGTTGTGAGATGTCCTATACGTCGTGGTCAGATAAGCACTTCAATGCACCTCCACCAACTGAGCAAATGCCAAGCGCATCAACTTGATAAAATGAAGTATATCTCTTGTTCCATTGAGTTCGTTGAGTAATATGGGGAGATTAGGCAATGTTGGTGTGGTCGTTATCACTGGTGGCGTTATTAAGGATCACGTCCCTGAGATAGGTCATTAACTGACATACCTTGATTTGATCTGGATGCAACATCGAGCACAAAGCTAAACTCGCGGTCAACGTCCACCTTGTCAATGTGTGTAAATCGGACAAGGAGCCGGTCTTTCTCTATACCCTCGATATGACACCGTAAGCGGGTTTCGCAGGCGTCCATTTCGGGCGCCGTTTGCGCTGCATGCATCTCTAGCGTCTGGCGCTCTCGATCCTTTTCTGCAAAAGTAACATCAGCATCAGAAATTACAGTGCAAGGACACCACCCACCTCGTCTTAGATTGGCGGTTAGAGCACGATACTGTTCAATCTCTGCATCGACGGACTGGCAGGTTTCACGGATGGATGAGAGATGGCGTTTCAGAGTAGTGATCGACGTCTCAGCTTCTCGGACCTCCTCTTTTTCCCTTTCCATCACTATCGAAAACACATCACTACACAATTACATCACGATAGCATAACCACGTACCAGCCAGCAGATCAATCTCCTTCACCTTGCACTGATTAGTTTCCGTCTTTACTGAGGTGGTCTTGTCACTCAAGCGCTTCTTGTCTGCGTCTTGAGCATTCCTGTGTTTGGTGATCTCTGCCACTGCGCGGTTGGCATAGTTAGTAACCGCTCTGAGAAAATTAGAGGTGGAGGCCTCATATGCATGCAGGCGCAGGTCGACAGTGGGAGTGGGCTCTGCAAGAATTGAAGCGAGATCGATGTGAATAGTACGAACGTGAGGCATAGTAAATTAGCTTGCGGTTGCCTCCGTCGATCGGGTACTTTCAGATATGCGTTCAAGTTAGGCTGAAGTAACGCGCCAGTCATGTGACCGTATCGTTCACGAGATCCAAATAAGGCATAAGAAGTTCAGAATAACCAACTGCATATCGATCATATTCTGGATTCCTCACATCGTGCAGAGATCAACCACAGCACAGACCAGGGTATCATTCCACTAAAATCTGTTCTATGGCGGCACTCCCATCGCGATCAGACTCGCCTCAGATTCGCGACATACACATGGATACCGCCAAAGGCATCACAATAGGACTTCGGGACATCCACATGGGTACTGCGAAGCCCGGCAGTGGCGCATGGTCTGACGATATCGCAATGGATACTGCCCGCAACATGACAACCGTGAAAGGTGGTGGATTTCAGCTCTGGGAGAGGGAGTTGCTCCAGAGCGCCGAGGTCAAGCGCAAGGCTACCGTCGCCCAACTATGTGAGCGTTCCACTTAGGATCTCGCGATCTCATCATCTAAACTTCTGGCAGTTTTTCTCGACTATTACTTTATGAACCTGGGATACATCGCGTCCAGGAAGGAAAGGAGGGCACGTTTTGACGCAGATACCAACAGAAGGCAGCTGACGTCTGCTGAGTACGCAAAAGAATTCAAGTCGTACTGCGGGCGAGAAAGGGTTATCTTAAGGAAGCGCAGAGCAAAGCTGAGGGTCGACCAATTCCATATTATCGCACAAGTCGGGCAGGGTGGGTATGGCGAAGTATTCTTGGCACGGAAACAAGACACAGGAGAGATATGCGCGCTCAAGAAGATGAAGAAACGCACATTGTTCAAGATGGACGAGGTTTGACCGTTTGTTGTCCCCTGGAAAGTTGGCGTGAAGGCTGATGTATTACAAGGTGCGGCACGTTCTGGTAGAACGCGACATCCTCACTGCAACAAAGACGCCATGGCTCGTCGGACTTCTTTACGCATTTCAGGACACACAACACGTTTATTTAGCAATGGAGTATGTTCCTGGGGGCGATTTTCGTACTCTACTCAATAACTCCGGCGTACTTAAGGAAGAGCATGCGAGGTTCTATATTTCAGAGATGTTTGTCGCTGTCAATGAGCTTCACAAGCTCGGTTACATTCATCGTGATTTGAAGCCGGAGGTAACACTGTCGCATGCACGAGCTTCGTAGCGCTGATATCGTTGACAGAATTTCCTTGTGGACGGTTCTGGTCACGTTAAACTGACTGATTTCGGCCTTGCAACAGGTGCCCTCAATCCAAAACGCATTGAATCAATGAAGATGAAGGTAGGTGTCGGGCCCTAACTTCATCCGACTGTACCCTCACAGGTTTCAGCTCGATAAAGTGAAAGACGTCCAAGTCGTATACCGCTCCACCCTGGAACGCCGCTCCATGTACAAATCTATCCGTGCTGAAGATCCGAGATATGCAGACTCCATAGTCGGCTCACCAGACTACATGGCGCCTGAGGTCCTGAGAGGCAAGCCATACACCTATTCAGTCGACTATTGGTCACTAGGGTGCATATTATTTGAATTTCTCGCTGGTTTCCCGCCTTTCAGCGGCGGTACACCAGAGGAGACTTGGACAAACCTGAAGAACTGGACCAAGGTGCTGAGAAGGCCAGAGTATGATAAGCCCGAAGACTTGATCTTCAACTTGACAGATGTCGCCTGGGATGCTGTGACAAGGTATAGGACTTGCTATCGTGCTATTCTGCGATCCTGAATACCTCCTGTTCCCTGTTCAGGCTGATCTCGCACTCGAGTGTTCGATACTCCACTCTTAGCCAGGTGATAAGCCACCCCTTCTTTGATGGGGTGAAATGGGAGGATCTCCGATCAACACGCGCACCATTCGTGCCTGCTCTTGACTCGGAAATTGACACCGGGTATTATGACGATTTCTCCTCTGCCGAGGACATGGCCAAGTATGCTGAAGTGAAAGACAAGCAGCGAAATGTGGAGAAAGTGAAGGATAAAGAAGAGCCAGAAGCCCGAGGTGTCTGGGTAGGCTTCACCTTTGGCAAAAATGGTCCGGGGGGGAAGCTGCTTGGCTCGTTGGATTTAAGCCAAGATGATGGCGGAGCACTAGCTACTATATTTTGACATCGTACTCATACTCAGATGCCAATTGGTGTGTTGATGGAATTAACTTTCACCAGTGCAACCACTTGTTGAGAGATGATGGTGTCACCTTACTTGCAAGGGCACTGGAGTAGTACATGGACCACAAAGGCCTGGAATGGCTGACAACACAGAAGAAGCTATCCCCACGTCAAGCACGGTGGTTGTTGAAGTCATCGGCAAATTCAATTGTGACATCACCCACATGACGATTCCTGGGGAAGGGAACTCATGTCGGAAAAAACTAAGTTTACTTGGCATGCCTTAAAAGGCACTGGAAGGCCTCAATTTGCCACCGGCATTACGAGTGACTTGGAAGCAGTGCCGAAGTCGTGGAAGCCCTTGGAAGAGGCAGGGGG
>LVVM01002366.1:598-11547 GCA_001882365.1 Rhizopogon vesiculosus
TATTTACTGCTTGTGGCTTCTAACTATTCGTCCAATTTTCACGTTTGTGACCGCTCAACTTTCCAGGTCCATTTTGAGATATTCGACTACGTACAGATTGCTACAGATAGGTGGCTCAACCACGTCCGGATTGTGTCTGGTCATTTTCTCGTTTCCGCAGCGATTGATGAATGCGTCAAATGTCACCGCTTGGGCACCAAACCCGCGGCGACAATCATCCACGTTAAAACGAGATGGAAGTACGGCTCCAGAAACTAGTCACTACGTCTCTAGTGCCTACGATCAACTACTCTCCTGGATCAGAAATCTAGTGGAAAATGATTTGCTGTATGTAAAGTGCGACGCCTTGATATTCACATTCCAACCTGTGCGAATCAGCAAGCTAAGTTACGCACATGCATCATGGGTCACACAGCAACAAATGGCACACATCCATCCATCGTAGCACAGGCAACGGTCTAGATGAAGCGTTGAAATTTCATTTTCTGTCTCGCATCCCGTTGATCGCACCATGAATAGACCACTTCGTGTCATCTTTTCCGTCGTTTCTCCATCGAAAGATGTAGGACCAAGGTACTGGAAAGGCGACGTACACCCCAAGCGACATTCACCGGGTAATCATTGCCTTTCCGGTACCTTTACCACGACGTATCTAACAGCATGACTCTGTTTCTGCAGTCCCTTGACACAGATTTATGCGATACTGCCGTCGTCGTTGTCTCCAGATATGGGGTGCAGGTGTGTTGCAGGAAGTGAGGGAACACAAAACTAGGGAGATTCAAGCCTATAATACGATTCAATATCAGATCGAACATGGATGGAGCACGAGTACAGGAACTGGCGCTGAGGAATGACTGTTCAGATCGGTCGGGATGGATACAATACAGCATGGCGAAAGCGAATAAACAGCAGGAGATTGAATATGGGTATCCGTCGAGTCTAATAATCGCTGACTGCAGCCAGGTAGCCATGCACAGGACCTAGCTGTGGCACTGTGGGGCTGTCCCGCACTGTCCAGTTCCGGACAGAACAAAGTAGTTTACTGATGCATGTCAGTTATAGTTCTCGGAGTACGGGTTCTCCGGCGTCGGTGAACTAGATACTCACCTCTCTGTCTTCCAAAAACTCCAATACGCCAAGGTGACAGCGATCCAAAAGCTCGCATCAACGCCCAACATACACTCCTCTGCTCTGTCAATCTCGAGAAGCCCCGTTACCGACGCCGCGGTGAGCAAGGGTGTGCGATCGTGGAAGGTCGACAAGGGCGTCGGGGTTGCCGGAATAATCTGTGACATCCGATTTCCCGCACTGGGTGGATTGGGATTGGGACTTGGATTGAATGGCGTGAGCGTGAATGACGCTGTTTGCGAAGGTCGATTGCTTGAAAATATCGATAGTGCTTGCGTAATAAACGGCGTCCGGTCCAGTCCCTCTGTTCTTGATTCTCGGAAGGTTGACTGTGGATGCCACTCGGGCTTGCGTTTGGATGGGTTTGCGTTCTCCACCCAATCACAGACACTGTTGTTCGCGAAACGAGGTACGACTCGCGAGTGTAGGGCTAGAATAAGGACTTTGCGTCAACGGTGGTGCGGCATGTGACCTCTCTTGTCTTCGTACCACACTGTGCTCGCGCCTCACTTCAGCAGGCTCCAGCCCGCCCGCTGCCTTCTGCCTTTTGTTTTTCCTGTACTCCGGCTTCCTGCTATCTGGTGCGAATACGATCCCACACCCGAGTCTTCCTGAGTTCAAAATCCCAACTTGTCAATGGACCAGTATGTACTATCCTGTTTGTATTGTTCTAGCTCTCCCAAGCTATCTACTCGGTGGGCTCTGATGGCTCAGATCCTTGTGAGCACCTACTTGTAATGAAGACAAGTCCAGTGGGGGAGCTGGCCCGGATGGGTAGAGTACACGCAAGGTGCTTGATTCCATGCGGACAACACTACTCTCTCAAGATTACTCATGTAGGAAGCATGCCGCTGCAAGCTCTTGTCGGGTCTCTCGTCCTGCCGGGGCAAAAGACCTGATAAAGGGTGGGGACAACTCACCCCCTGCGACACCACATCTCGCACTTATATGCAATTTTCACACCCCGCAGGTGCATCTGACAGCCCCACAGCTTCAAGTTCACCTCAATGCGTCACCCGTTGGCTCCTATAGCTTGGGGACCCCCGGCTCACCACGCTGCGTCGTTTTCGCTCCTAACACTTTGGGATTCGCAGCTCACCTCGGCTCTTTCTTGCACAGGTCAGGGCCACTATCGGGGCCGGGTGCCTTAGGGCTCCGCCCAAAAACTATCAACAATTGCATTCAATGCATACATTCTCTCACTCAATGTTCCGCGCGAGAGCGCCACTCAAGGTCTCGACTTGTATAAACTTTGAAGTGGACTTACTAAAGGTCATCTGAAAGTATATGTTTCGGGCGCAAGTTCGCAGCGAGGAGGGTATTGGGTGGGACTCGCTGGTTGTTATTCGCTGTGTGGTGGGCTGGTTGCCAGCGCGAAACTCCAAATATGACAATACTGCGATCCAAATCGATATCAAGATGAAGAGCTATGTACATACATATCTTAGACGAATAGAACTTCACATATTGAACTCGTTTAGCACCCGACAAGCGTGAACATGCGGCAAACATTTCCCGTACTACACACCACTGTCAATTGTAATGTGTACGCGCTCCTGGAAAGCAATGGAAATCATAGCAGTTCCTTCGTTGGAGTCGGCTACAAGTTTCGCGCTATGTTCACGATCGAGAGAAGCCGTTCGACTCCTCGTTCGCAATGTACGACGGGCCGCTCACTATCACAGACATCATCCGCCTGCAGCGACCTCGCTTGCAAAACTCGGAGTTTTACATTCTTATCGGCTTGCCACACCACCGTAGGCCATGCGTCAAGCCCTGATGAGGCAATCCATCTCGCTGCTACAATGTAATCCTCCAGATTCCGCAGTGTGATAGGTTCTATCTGGTCTGTCGACGACAAAGTCGTGGGCCAGCTGATTTCCGCTTTCTATGGCAATATATTTGACAGTTCAGGGACATTGGACTGCACACGCGTTGTGGTAGCATTACACAAGGCCGTGAAGAAATTGCGCAAGCATATTCCTATTGAACAGCAGATCGTACCTATTCACACAGGTGTCTAGTTTGAGACTCATTCGCCATACGATGTAGTTCACGATCTACTGAACACATACATGCTACTGTTATGTAACGTCGTCGATGGATTGCGGCATTGAATGTAACGTATCAGTACGATCCACTACTGCGCGTTGATTTAGACCTTGGGGGTCACAAGGAAAACTGCTTGCAATTGAAACATTCATGGTCCAGCTCGAAGGCGACACGATGAGTGCAGTAGCGGGCAAAGTCGATGTGATAGTGGCATACAAGGCACGTACGTACAAAACAAACGCGGAGAATCTGTTTCGTGCCTGTAGCAGTGATTGAACGAATAGTCGTTGCTGACTGCGTTTCACGATGTATGCCCTTGTAGGACTGATCTTCAGAGGAACTGTCATTGTAATCATTATCTGACCACCGTCCACCACCTGCCACCTGTAGGTTTGCATTGGGGGCAAATGAGTCAAAAGAGTCGTACAAACCAAGATGCTATGTCAAGTGTTAGATTCTGTAGGGTAGGTCCTGTATGAAGATCAACGGCCGCAGCAATGGAGACGCGTGCAGCGGTTGACGGGTGAAATTGTAGTGTGTAATAAGGACGCTGCACTTACTGGTCAAGCCTTTGGGTTCCCGGTGGTAAGCTCTGGACCCAGAGCCAGAGTGGGAGGCCACACCGCATGGGTATAGATTCGTTGCTATGATCTCAATTAAAGGTATATATTGACAGAGCATAAAAAACATGCTCATCCGTGTCTCAGTGTATCCGTCACAGTAGCACAATGCTGTCGAATGTCATTTCTGGACTGCATTAATTCGACAATAAGTAGTTCACAATGGGGGCGCCGCCCCCCGCCCATGTTGGCTAGCGAACGATCACTTGCGTTTGGTGCACAGAACCTCGAAGCCGTGTTTTGCCATGGTAGTACTAGAGATCTACGATGGACACAATCATGTGTTATACTTAGTACTAGTCTCCCTAGTCAAGACCTTGAAAGAACAAAGACAGAGTTGTAAATGGCGCGTTGATTTACTCACACGAATTAGCACCGCGAGAGCAAAGGTTAACGCTCAACGTTCGGTTCTATATTATAGAGATGTACATACCTCTAAAAATGTATGCTCTAATGGGACTTCAGGGAATTATCACTGAGAGATCGTACCTGCTGGAAGTGCGCTCCTTGATGGTAAGAGCCAGAACTCAGTCGGATAGAAGAAACGACTGTATTGCTAGATACCGTGCCTAATCGCAAGAGTCAGAACTAAGTCCAGTTAGTTAGCTAGATAAATATAACAAATGTGTTAACATACCTCAGTCGGATAGAAAAAACGACTGAGGAAAAAGGATTAAGCGAACGTGTAGCTATAACGAGTGATTTCAGATCTGTCACGTCTATGTACTACCATCGTATCTCAACACTCCCGTCCGCCCCAGTCCTGACGTGCCCATCCACCTTTCCAGTAGATCACACTTTCCCACCTCCTTCAAGAGTCTTTAAAGCCATTTCGTTCTCTGCTATACGTCTGTTCACTACTGCCCGATAAGTCTCCCCTTGGTCATCTTCAGAATTGGATGGGTGTTGTCCATAGACAGGCTTCCGCCCGTACGCGAGTTCCGCGACAGAGGTCTATGCGTGTACATTAGCGTCAGTAATCATCAGTTTGTGCTGGTGTAAAGGCAATACGAAAGGCTGGCGAGCAGGAAGCGAATATAACATACTAAAATATCGGCTGTTAGCCCCTTGATAGGAGACGCACATGTTCTGAAACGGTGCATCCTATAGATGAGTCCGTCGTACGCGTCGAAGCGGACGTCTGTGGTGTTCTGCGAGGTGAAAAGAAATGTTAGCATGGAAGGTAAGAGAAAGAATGGGGATTGTCATATTTAAGGAGACTCCCTGTAAGGTCATCGTAACAGAAAAGAAAAGAAAAATATAGAACACCAAAACACGAGTACACGGAAAGGAGTGGGTCACTCACATGCACCTCTCCAGCGCCGTATGGCCAGTCTTCTCCCTCGCCCACGAGCGGTTCTCCGTTGTTTAATATGAGCTGAGGATCCAGCATCGCCTCGAGCGGGTGATCGAATATTCGGTCGACTTCTGTGAGAGAGGGAGTTAGGGAACTGAGGATAGGATGTGAAGATGGGCTTGATAGTTTATCGGAAGTTGAGTTTGAGGAGCTATCCGAGACCAGGGGTGAGGAAGGGAGGAGTGAGGAAGAAAGGGAAGATGAAAACGCGACAACAGGCATTACCAACAACTGAGACGTGGACAGGAAGGGCGGGAGAGTTGTCACAAAGTGTATGTTAGATGATGTGGACGGGAGAGGGAGGCCGACTTCTTCGTTTGCTTCGCGGAACTACAGTTACGAGTGAAATGGATAGTTGAATAGCAGAGGGCAAAGAGGTGAGTGTTTGGAAATGATGCAGACGAGTGAGCACGCAGAACTTACAGCCGTCCAAATCAAACTCCCATCTGTGTCATCTGCTTTTCCTCCCGGTAATGCCGTCTGCCCTGGATGGGCACGCAATGACTTGGACCGCGTCGTCAATAACACCCTGAGCTCTCCCGATTGCTCATAGAGCAGGACGAGCACGGCTGCGAGTTTGCGCCTTGGTTGGCGGGAGCTGCACAGAGTATGATGAATATGTAGTGTGAGAAGGAGTGCGCGAGTGACCTACAGGTCAGGCCTGTCTATTTGGCATGTCCGGAGACGCTGAATGCATGCTTTGGATTTTGACGTGAGGGGCTTGAGCGCGTGGGCCGGGATATCCCTTAATAATCTCTCAAGGTCAGCGTTAGCCATGGGGCTAATGGTGGACTCGGAGAATTCGAGAGCCATCATGGTGTATGTCTTCAAACACATTACTACCATTGCCAGTACCGTTAAGCCAACGTATAGCGCATTGACGTCGAGCTCCAACGCCGGGAACGAGCTCGGTAAGGCGTACATAAAGGTAGAAGACAAAAGTCGTTAAGCAAGGCCAGTGCGCACGTATATTGCTGTGTTTGAAATAACCCCGCTAACCAGACACAGTTACTCTTCACAGCACTGTTGTTCGCAGCCCCGGAGTCCGGACGCGTGAAAGTTCAAAACGTTATTGTAACTCCCTACTTCCATTCGTCATGTCCACTGCATACCGCGTGCCTGTCACTCAAGGTCACTTATCCGAAGCTCATGTTCATATCTTCACCGTGATCAATGTGTTTCCCAACGAGTACATAGCCATAGCGTTCACTGTGGCGACGGTGTTTCATTTCACCTAGTAGAAGTCATGAGCGTTCTGCCAGATGAATTCATGCTCAACGCGAGCGTCCTCGCTGGACATGGTGTCAACAAGCGAAGTGAGATTACCATGTTGGGTCCACTGCGTGCAATGCCAGTCATCAGGATGAACGCCCCTGTATCGGCCTCGACCGTGGCAATGACTTGGACGCAGGGAACAGGGAGGCTATACGCGGAATATTAATCAACCTTGGACATGAGGACATTCATGCCAAATTTGGTGTAAATATTGAAGGGTAAAATAAATACTCCGTCCGCTGAGACCCGCCTGGTCAAAGTCTATCAAAGTCTAACGGAGGGAGCACAAGATAGAGTCGTGGGGCATGTGTCATCAATCCTACGCGGAGGGTGGGGATGAGAGGGGCCCCCATACGCTGCGGAAAGCCATTGAAGAGGAGGAAGCCATGAGCGAGTGTCACTCATAAGCATGGAGTGTTGTGGTTAGCCTACGTGATGTCAGCCACATACGAAAACTGAAAGCCTTCACATCGTTGCACAAGGAATAAGACAAGAGAGGATAGCTAACTAGAGGAATATGATAAAGATAAAAATAAATAAACGCGCTAGCCCCTCAGTCGGGGTATCCTCGAACCTAGTTGGCGCCCTGCATCGTCCTCAGCACCTCGCACATACCCTACACCCATAAACACCGGCGCACCACCCGCCCCGCCCCCAGCTAAAAATCCACGGCGTATACTCCCAGTGCCCGTCCCGGTCAACTCTCCACTCTCCACGTCCAACTCCGCAAGCCGATCTGATGATCGCGCCCGCGCGAGTTCTTCGTCCAAAGTCAGTCGCCGCTTGCCCTTGACGTCCGTCGTGTGCTTAACATCCGCAGCACGCTCAGCTGTGGGTTTACCCTCGCGCTTCCACTGCAATCGTGGAGGCAACGCCAGCTCGTCGTCGTCTTCCTCGTCATCGTCATCATCCTCGTCAAGTAGCATGATGCCCTTCGGTTTCGGAGTTGCGCCCCTCTTCGTTCTCTCTGGCGTCGGTATGTATTTCCTCCCCTTGGCTCGTGCAGGCGCAGCAGGTTTCCTTGGCGTCGGTACAGGCAGCGGAGACATCGGTAGGCGCTTTCTGAACATATCTCCTGGTGGGCGGGAGGGCGTGATGTGTCTATGCGGAGGCTCGAGTTCGTCGATGTCCATGTCTACGTCGATGATCTCTATGACCTCGTCATGCGTAGTGTGAGCTGCACTGTGTCTCGGTCCAGGCGGTGTTGACGGCATCCTCACATCTGCATCACCTCCAATCTCATTATCAGAGCACAAAGAGGGTGTAGTGATGTCTGTCCCGTTCGATAATGCGGAGTGGTTCGCAAGTGATGGGCCTGCAAGGAAGACATTCGAACGTGTGGAGGAAGACGACGAAGATGTACTCGTGTCCGATTGGACTTGAGTCCTGGTGCTAGAACGCCGTTTCGAAGCAGACCCTCCTTCTGTCTCGCCCAATACATCTGCTTTGCGCTTGTAACCTATGCGTGCGTCGGTTGCGTTTGACGAGGTCGGGGCGACAGCGGAAGTAGTGGTTAATGAGGATTTTGACGCGGTTGAAGTAGAAATTGGTTTAGGGTTGCTCAAGGCGGTAGGTAGTTTTGACGTGAACGCAGATCTACTAGAAGTAGAAGCTAGTTTCGAGGAGCCAAGTGATGCAGGAACAAGGTTGGAAGGAGCTGAACCTGAAGGAGGTTTTGACGTGCCGGCTTTCGAAGTCGAAGCTGAAGCAATAGGCAGTTTCGCACCCATCGACTTGCGCCTCGCCATCTCCACCTCTCTCCGCCCTTCTACCCCTGCTGCACTCACACTCCGACTTAACCCACTTGGTCCAGGGCAGTCGCTATCCATGGGTCGATCGCTAACACTCCTGCTCAATCCGCCAGGCCCTGAGCCTACTTTTCTCAACCGCACGGTCCTCATCTCATTCAGGAATGCAGCCATTTTATCGCTGGGGACGTTGACAGTTGGCTGTCTCATTTTACCACCTGCCGCCTTTCTAGTGTCATTTGAACCCGTAGTAGAACTAGCCTCGGTTTGGCGCAATGCAGCACGCGCACTTGCAAAAAGAGCGCGGCTTTCGCGTAGATGTTGGGGAAGGGGGATACGGACAGCGGGAGGGGGTGGTAGTGGAGGTGGAGGTGGAGGTGGAGGTATTGGAACTTGTGTTTGAGTTCGAGAGGGTGGTGGTGAACGATGACTACGGGAGATCTGCAGACGCCAAACATGTTAGCATGGAATATAAGTCGAGAACGAACATAAAATCAGAGAAAATGTACAGAAATAAAAGGACAAAGCGAATAAGCAATGAATAAGACATACCTCTTCTTTCAACATCTTCACCTCCTCCTCCAGCATCCTAATTCTCTCTTTATCCCTCTCCCGCTCTCCATCATTCGTTGTTTGACTCTTTGCTCCTGTCTCCCGACGTGCAGCATCGAGCTGTTTTTCTTTATCCTGCACGCGATGGTGATCGAGGATGAACGCTAAATCATCATTCTCATCCCCATCATCGACCACGACAGCACGTTCTTTCCCCTTCCGTGAAACACCATTCAGCGAATGTGACTTTTCCTGTGTGGTGCCTGGGCTCTCCGGACGTACAAGACCCGCAGGGCTAGCTGTTACTAACAACGAAAAATCCCTCTCTTCCCCACCACTCGCATTGAACCGCTGAAGTGCGTCGTGGACGGAGGTAATGGGGCGTGTGCGCCAAGGGGATGGTCCAGTTTTATCTGCGGGGGTTTCATCCAGATATCTGGAGGGGCCGGGTTCCGACTCTCCACCTGATTCAGGACTACTATGAAGTATGGGATTGAGGTCTCGTTCGTGGTTATGGGCATCACCGGAGCCAGACAAGAAACCCATACTGTTAGTCACTCTCTCATCCTTGAGGTCAGGCTCGAGCGAATCTGACCGAGGGAAAAGTGAGCCAGGCATTGTGACGGATGGCTTTTTTCGCAGTGGGGGGTACCCTCCTTCCGTGGCCGTCGAGATTCGGTGTGAAGCAGGCAGAGAGGAGGTCGAGTGTGTGTTCAAGGGAGGAGGAAGATTTGCCCGAGATGAAGAGGTATCCTGTGGAGATGGCGAACGAGTTGTTTCTTCTTGTGGATGAGGACGGACCATTCCGCCTCGTGAACGACTATTCGGCCGTGGAGATGGGGAGTGTGAACTCCTGCTAGGTGTCAATTCTGTAGAGTTATAGCTCAGTATTTGCGATGAAGTGAAAGGTGTCGAAGAGGATGTGATACGGTAATAGATCACTCACCACCATCTGCGTCCTCTGGCCGATCCTCGTATTCGTACAATCGATCCTTTTTCCGCCCATAGCCATCTGCCGACTTCGCCCTCTGCTTCCCATCCGAACTCGAACTCGCTTTAGTTTTCTTCATATATGAGCGCAGAGGTTCACGGGACCGGGGCTGAGAATGGCGTTGACCAGATTGCGAACGAGACGGGGATCCTGAGGAAGCATGTTTGTTTCCATCCATACTATCCTCTTCTTTCTCTCTCCCGCCACGGCCACGACGGTCAGCACTCAATTTCTTCCTATCTATAGGCTTCTTGCCACCACCTTCGACGCTGCCATTGACCTCTCTCCACTGCTCGATCATACTCCCGTCGTAGCCTCTTCGTTGCCTCCCTCTCTCTTCCCCCTCTCTCCTGCGTTCATGTTGCAACCTGCGTTTCCGTTTGGACGGACCAGACTGTGTTCCGCCGTGGTTAATTGCCAGTCCGGTTCCGAGTAGAGAAAATGAAACATACCTCTCCAGCTCCACCGGTAGCACTGATCACGAACTCCCCAATCTCTCTAGAGACAAAACTGAACACATTTGAGAGAATTCCCGGCTCGGTGGATCTTGATTCTAGATCGCGGCGGTTTGGACGGGTCATTGCATGCGTATGTATTGACCTCTGAGCTGGCACTTTACTGTGGGGTGGTAAACCAAATACGAGGGTATTGGACGAGGATTGTGTTGAAATAGCTGCCAGAAGTGTTCACGTTCAAGTTGAACGTTGTGTCTGAATTGGATCAACAAACACACACAACGCGCCTTGTTTATCTTCGCGTCTTGTGACTCTTGTCCAATGACTTTTATTGTCCGTCTCGCAGGACCAAGCATTGGCAGGACCACCCGCTACGACCCAACTCGAGCTTGCGCCTACGCGCTGCACCCAGAAACTGTCCAATCCAAATATGAGCTTGAGCATTTTTATGAAAACCCAAATAGATGTCATGCCAAAGTACTCTACAGCATCTGCACTGCCGCAAACGGGCAAAGATATGTAAGCCTCATGTATGTAGTACACGAGGTACCTCCCTTATACACTACCTACATTCGGCTACCGAAGTGTCTAGGGCCATCTGCAGGACACCCAAGTTCTCGCTTGAGATTTCAATGAACGGCTAGTGCTCAACTCAATGGCGATTAAGCGCTCGGCTGAAATCAAACTTAGCTCAATGAGCACTCAATGAGAAGTTCGAACCCCCAGATACACCACCAGACGGCCGTAACCTAATCAAAACATTTGATACAA
>LVVM01002385.1:0-12524 GCA_001882365.1 Rhizopogon vesiculosus
TGCCGTAGGCATACCATTCAATGACACAAATAATCTCCGACTTGGTATCGCAGAGGTCGGCGAGGCCGTGCTGAGCAGCAATTTGCTCGGGTTCCAAGTTGGAAACGAGGTAAGTTCTTCCCGCTTCTTCGGTAAATCACTACTCATTGTTACAGCCCGATCTTTATGCGGCGTTCGTGATCGTGCCTCGTCCATTTAATGAAATACTAACACGTCCATCAGACACTCAAACCGACCTTCCACATACGCACCAGCTGATTACTTTGGCGAGTTTGGTATTGTAGTTCAAGCCGTCAACAACGATGGCAATATCCCTGTTAAAAATAACTTGATCGCCCCATCGGTTTCCGGTACCTGGACCCCAGAAGGTTCGGTTCTAGTTCTACTCTGTGCTTGATATTAGGGACCAACTCGATCTTGTCAGCCGTGTGGGATACCGGACTTGTTGAAACCTATTCTTCTAGCTTAGGATGGTTAGCAGTTGAACAGTGAGCCCTTTCCTAGTGATTTTCACCCAGTATCTCAGCTTTTCAAGCTACCCGACGAACAACTGCTTCGCTACCTATGGCGTCGGCTCTCCTGTTGATCCTCAAGAAGTGTTCCAAAATTTCCTCAACCACACCTCCGGTATCTATATAGTTGCTGCCTATCTCAACTCCACCGCGTTTGCACAAGCCAATGGAAAGCCCTTCATTATGATGGAGACGAACACAGCTTCGTGCGGTGGTTTTCCAGGTCTCAGTGACAGCTTCGGCGCGACTCTGTGGGCACTCGATTATGGTCTCCAGATGGCTTACAGCAACTTTTCGGGGGCATTGTTGCACGTTGGTGGCCAGGATGTGTACTATAATGTGAGTTGCATGTCCTGTGCTTTTGGAACATACTATTGATACACGTACCATGGCCAGCCTTTCACTCGTGAGCTCTTCTCGTATGAAAGCAGCTGTGAGCATGCCATATTGATCTTTGTGTAGCGCCTCCCACAAACCAGTCGACATACCACCAGTGGACGGTTGGTGCTGTATTCTACAGCGCGATTGTCATCTCCGAAGTATTCGGACCCTCTGGTAATGCTCAGATAGTTGATCTGCAGGCCAATAGTGACAGCATGTTTACCCCGGCCTACGCGATCTTCGAGAACGGCGCTCCCGTGCGCCTCATGTTATTCAACTACGTGTCAGACCCAAGCGGTGCGAGCGATTACACGGCAACGATCTCTCTCGGTGGCTCTGCGATTAACCAGGACAATGCCACGCCTTCGCAAATACAGGTCAAGTAAGTATTCCATGGTAATGTACCCGCATCTGCGCGCTAAACAAATTTCCATGTCAGATATCTAGTGGCCCCATCCGTGTCTGAGAAGGTCAACATTACATGGGCGGGTCAGGTACGTCCGGCTGACCATCCACCCGGTTCTCAATTTACTCACGATGTCCTTTTATATAATAGTCATTCGGCGGCCCTTTCGAGTCTGATGGCCGTTTTCAAGGATCAGAGAGCGTGCAGACGATCAATTGCGATCAATCGTCTAATACATGCCAAGTGACCGTCCCCGCCCCTGGCGCGGCCCTCGTCTTCCTCTCCTCTGACGCATATGGAGAGTCGGGAAACCCCTCCACCGAGACATTCTCTACGACGATGGTGACAAAGACGGTGAACACGGCGACGATTAATCCGAGCGTGCTGGCTACGTCGAATGGGATGTCAGGATCTACGTGGGAGCTTGGGAGTACGAGTCACGAGGGGGGTGCTGCGACCTTGAGGGGGTCGATGTCGCTTCTTTCCGTTGTTGGTGCTGTTGTTTTGAGTGCTGGACTGCTATGGACTTGATTCTGATCGTGATGTTGATATCATGTCATATTGATACCCTATTATTATAGCACATGATCGTACCCATTTAGTTGTTGTTTTCTTGTGTAATCTACTTGACGATGGATTTAGCTGAGTAAACATGTTGGAGTTGGATTCCCGAACGCACAGAATCTGGGGTTAAATTCTCCATGACATAGTTTTCACTAGGTCGCAGTAGTGTACGGAGCGAAACCGAAAAACATAATGAGGTAGATGATGGCATGTGGGCTCGACAACTTATATATAGGCAAGACCTGGAGCTGGAGGCCTAGACCCCGCGCGCACACACAGTTACTTCAACATTAAACAGCTACTCAGGCATCGACGAATCGAGCACGAATCAAATCGCGTATATTCATACATTTATGCAACACTGACGTACACCAACGGAAACTAAGAATGAAAAGCAGACATGCAGGCATTTGGGATTTACTCAATGAAAACTCGGGAAGAACCTAATCTCAAAGGTCGTGTCAGAGCCTAATTCGCATCATGAGACCGTCGACGCCACTCACTCGGATCACTTAGAGGAACGACGGGTCTCTCCACTAGGAGAGGTGTACTGCGAGGACCCTTTCCCATTGTCGTGATAGGTCGATCCGTTGGGGTTGCTGTAATAGTAACTCCCATCCCTACCATGAATCAGGACAACTAGCCAATAATCCTCAATCCACACGCACCTGTTGGAGTAGTGGTATCCCTCGCCAGAGCTGCCGTAGTCGCGCGTGCAGTAGTGGTTGCCCTTTGTTCGCGTCAATGACAGCCCCTAAGTGTGGCTTCGCGATAAGCGCTTACCTGGCTGTTGGTACCGCTGCCAGTGTAGGTGTAGTCAGAAGAGGCGCTCTTTCCGTTGCCTGTCATCTTGGATGTAGAGGTGAGGGGAGATAAGAGATGTGGCACTAAGGTGTAAGTTATAAGAAATAAAACCTTGGTGGCAGTCCCTTTATACTGTTGGTCAACCAAGCACGGGCAAATAAGGGAAGCTAAGGTTCTTTGCCGCATGGTTGGCGCAGATTTTACTCGCCTCTGAAAGAACAGAACTGTTGAACCTCGGTTAAACGCTTGCATTTGTCTGGTCGACACGAAAGAGAATACGGTCGTTGTCGATCTAAGAGAAGAGCAATGTTCTGTTGGAGTATTCCAGCAAACGTACTCGTGTCTGCTGCATGTAGTACACGTGGTAGGCAACTTATATACCCAGTCATCTGCAGTAGCCTTCTTCGTGTACAGAGTTTGTATCGACTGTCGACAGGAATCTATTCCGTGCTCATCGTCTCGTATTTCTCACATGTTTGTGCTGTGTCCGAGTCTTCGGTACGGCTTCGACTGAGTCACTGGGGCAAACATGAACAAGGCCCTGCTGAAGAATCCGTGGGTGAACGAAAAACTTCAGTGCAAAAAGGACTAAGATATTTCACGGAGTAAATCTCGTGCTTTATCTAGTTTGTGATCGGACGTCAGATGTCAGATGTCAACAGCGAGTGTAGGCGAGCGCAACCGCCGATGTCACAATAAAGTTACATTCTTTTATATTTCTGCACTCCGATAACATTTCGTGCTTATTTTTCCTATGATAAAGAACACGTCGAGTAGAACGAGCATCTCAGTCCTTCCAACTGGAGACTGGGATGTGGGTATTCAGTTATACCCTTACTAGGGTCCAGAACCGTCCTAACGAGTTATAGAATTGATTGTCTACTAGGTACATGGAGTCCTTCCAACTAGAGACTGAGATAATTAATTGTCTACTAGCTCTCGCTTCGCGTCCGCTCACCTAAGAAAACTACAAGTGATGCCAAAATTTATGAACAAGAGAAATAACTCTATAACGACCCAGTTTCTTAGCGACAGACGCGCCCCCTCCAAACGAGCCCCTGACCATATGTCTTAGTGTAAAATTCAGAAAGACTTGAGAGAAATCACCTTGCAGTGCACGTGCGACTTATGGTATCATTGGCGCCATGGTAGCGTAGAAATATTCTTGTTCCATCCTCTCTTTGAGAAGACGGGCGGGAAGTGTGTCCTCTCTGCGACCTGCCGTGCGAATAACTTCTCTGTCTTGCTCTGTCATGTCAGTACGTAGAAGCAACCGATTCTGCTTATCAGCCCGAAGGTGCAAGTTGATAGTCCTACCCAAAGTAATTGTAAGCTGGGCGGCACTTGCTAAATATCTGGGGGATGGGAAAAGAGCACCCCACTCTAGCAGTGTTCATGGGTTTCTACCCACCCAGACATCTTCACACGCAATACTATGATTTCTGGATCAGCCGACTGAATAGTTCATTAATATTGACCTTGGAAAGAACCGTATCATGAGGATCGTTTCGGTCCTACGCATGACCATGATTGCTGGCAGTTACTTATCCTCGTCGCTCGGCGGTACGCCGGAAGGAACAACGCGATAAGTATGGCTCACAGAACTGAAATTGTGCGGTGAACAATATACTTTGTAACTACTACACTTGTCGAACGACTTTAGCACTTTATGAGAAGTAAACAATAGATAGCTGACTGGGTAATCATGATGTGCGACCGCGAAACTATTATATCAACTTGCGACGCATGTCATGGCCGCCTATATTCTTCAAGTACTTTAAGGGAAGGAAGGAGGGCGATGTATTCCGCTCTCTGTTCATCTAATGTCCTTCCTGCGGGTAAGGTCAGGCTCTCCAGGGGACAATTTGACCGTGCTAAAAATGCCTGAAATTCCTCATGAGGCCACCGTACACCGACATCGCGAGCCACAAGCACGCGGAGAATGGGAAGTGAGAGTGAAGCGAACATGCCATGTAAAGGACTTCGCCCTCTGTGCCAGTCACAAACCAAGTACAAGAATTGAAGATTGGTGTGCGTGATAGGTTCTAAGGCGGGTATAACATCGTTGTGCCTGGGTATTAGGTGGATCATTACCGAGGAGAGGTTAAGACCTAGTTGTAGCAGGTGGAGGAATATATGTGGGTCGTTCAAGACGATCTCGACGTGTGTCAGGTGTGCCCATACGGGATTGAAAGAATATAAGTGCTGGAAGGTGTCTATGCATGCCCCCTCTATTAACCTAAGACTACGCAGGGTTAATGGTAGTCTCGAGATAGCTCCTGCAACGGGTTGTTGATAAAAGCGAGTAAGACCGCCCATCAGGGTCAGCTCTCGAAGTGCTGGAAGATTTCGTAACAAAAGGTCAGATGCTTCAGTGACATCATCGTAGATCACAAGAGACGAGATTTGATTGTTGTACGGTTCGAGAAGGCTTTGTAGGCTAGTCGCGTCATCTGCGTTGCCACAGAGTTCTAACGCGAGCGGGAGTCCTTGTGATCGTTTGAGCCAAAAGTCATAGCAGAATACTGACTGCTGCCAATTACTGCCATCGATTTCCATAAATAATCTGCACCATAACCCGGGCATGTCGACGGCAACCTCCCTCCATCGTTGGCATATTCTGGTCAACAACAGTGGAGGCAGCTCTGGCGAACACTGCATGATATCAGGTTCAGGTAGACACTGAAGAAAAGTTTGGTATAGAACTTCATCTGGCAAGCGCCAGAGAGCTGATAGTAGTCCCTTGTGCAGGTTCATGGACTGGACAATTCTCTCCTGCTTTTCCACGAGGCGCTGGCGAAGGCTTTGTATTTTATCCATGACAATTTCCAGGTCTGAGATTTCTGCTGGCGTTCGGTGATGACGGCTCTAATATTCGGTTGCTGGGTCTCAGAATGGTGGGTGTTTGGGAATCTAGAATACGGAGTTTCGAAGTCTGGAATCTTATCATCGTCAGTACTGCTTTAGATGTATCGCAATGGAGTTGGAATAGACATACGATGGCTCGTGAATGCATTAACTGAAGATATTTATTATTATTTCAGACGAGTGCCTGTGACTCAACACTTACGATGTTTTTCAGTGCACTGATGATATCCGAGGCTGGGCAGAGATTCGACCGATTGACTTCTGGGTTGGCAATCGTCACTTCAATCATCTTGATTGCTAACGCGAGGAACAGGTTGAAACACGCGAAGAAGATGAAGACAAAAGTGGTGAAAGACACGTCTGGGTTCCCTTTATATGGGGGCACTATTTATCCATTGTTTTTCCCTTATCTCTAAGTTCTAACTTAGCAATATTTTATGATAATCACCGTACGAAAACACCTGTTATAACCTTTTATGTAAAGCTAACTGCGCATCTGGAATGGTCCAGGCTGTGAGCAATAATTTAATAGTAGGATGGGCGAAGGACATATGGGCACTTACTCATCGATGAGCGCTGGGCTCTGGACAGTTGGTCTGACTGCGCGCCTCTCAGCGCTAGTCAAAGTTGGTGGTGGGCGTCAGGTGGTGCTAGTACTGCCAGACTGGTAATTGATATGCCTTTTTAGGCGTTATGTAAGTCCACCTGCCCCATTCTGCATGTTAGGACTCTTTTGCAGCAACCGTGAATTTCGCAAAACTTTTTTCAGACGGGGCCGTCTCGTCCATCGATTATGGTGTTCCTCCGCGTCGCGCACAAAAACGCCCAGCAGGTAAACCCAAATTCGTAAAGTTTCTCGCTGGCGATATTGGCGAAGGAATGCCAGAGGTTTTCTTTGAAGGTGGGTGGATGCAGTGTTTGAAAAAATATCCCGAATATCTTAAATACACTATAATGCGAAGATCCTCGAACGTTCGAGCCAAAACCGGGGCCCCTTGGGCAGATTCAGACGTGGGGCATATTTCCGGTACGTGATCGCCTGCCCACCTGAATTTTACGGCAGCACCTAATTATGCACAGTACTGCGAGGACAATATCTCGGACTGTGAGCAACCATTCTGACATTTGTACACGTTTTCTTTTGACACTTCAAATCAGTCGACGGAATTGCAATGATGTATCGGACTGTAAGTTTGTAGGGATGTCATTTTAATCTTTTTCTTTATTTGTCTCCAGATGGCGCATCAATTGGAGTATCACAACCTAGGTGGAAAACCCTGGCCTGAAAAACAATTCGTAGATGTTCTAAAGGATCGCAAGGTGGGTACAGCTTGTAGGAGGATTGGTTTTGTCTCTGACTGCAATTATCTTCATAGCGCGAGCAGCTCAGCAAACTCGATCTTGCAGATCTTGACAAGAAGGATATTGTAATCAAGATATACTTGAAGTATGCACATCCCGTTTGTACGCCGATGTTCAACCCGCCGACGTGTTCTTCCAAGGTTCCTGGAGGATGCCAATGGCGAGCCTCGCATATGGCGCCGGGTGCGCTTCTCAGCTGGTATGAAGATCGGAGTGTTCCAAGACAAGGTCCTCTCGCCTGTACTGAACTGGTACTCACTCAATATCAATATCCCTTTGCACGATGCTGACTATCGCTTTCTGCAGGGTACGGAACCTCCACTGCTACACATTTACGGATATCAGAGACGGTGCTCTGTTTGGTCCTGAGGTAAGCTGAGCTGTTTGAAAACTTTGACTATAGACTTTGTCTGATTGAATCTGCAGGACGCAAATGCAACAGACATAGTGCATGTCAACCAGGTATGTCAATCTAGGATACATACTCGGAGATTCTGACATCAGGACTCTAGGTTGGATACGATTACCTTCCAGATGACAAGTACCATCTTTCTTACGTAGTGTCACATCGATGCTAATAATACCTAGGTATATGGTTGCCCATCTGTTTTCACAAGTGGGCGACAAATTTACGTACCTGTATGACTACGGCGACAAGTGGCACCATGAGATCGAGGTGCGGTCTAGTATCCCGCTTCATACCGGATTACCCTAACATCAGTTAGATCGAGCAAAATTTCCCCATCGATCAGTCATACGGCCGTGTCCAAATACTCGATGGCAAGGGCATGTGCCCAGGCGGTAAGCCACTTGCAGATGTATGGAACGGATTACTTATCAGGCCATCGTCCAGAGAACATGCAAGGGTCATACCAGTACCGGGAATTCCTCAAGGCCTATGACGCCGATTCGTACATTGAACAGTAGGTCGTCCATCGTCTTCATTTTCTATACTCAATACCTAGCTCTCCAGGGTCAAAAAGAAACGCGAGATTCTTGATTGCCCGAATTACAAAGGCTTCGGAAAACCCCCTTCTCTCTTTAACATCGATGCATTTGACATCGATCAAGCTACCGAACGGCTCACCGTAGCACTTAGCTCGCCAAACTCGGTCAGGACAGGTATGAAGGCATTCACCATGCCAATCAACCCCAGTGCGCTCGATCCCAGGATAGGCAAACTTAAGAAGGGCCAAAGCATCCAGCGGGAATGGGACCACGATAGTCACGGATATTGGCAAGAGACAACATCCAGTACGAAGGATAAAAGGAGTCAGTCGATCTGTGCTGCTTGTGGGAAACCTGGTGGTCAGGATCTCAAGACGTGCAGTGGTTGCAGGGCAATTTTGTAAGCCTCTCTAAACGAGCTAGAATGAAACGTAGCTGAAGGAATATCTCTTCTAGGTATTGTTCTGCGGAGCACCAGAAGGTATGATTAAGGTGTATTTTTTCCAAGTCCGGTCGCTGATGAGCATACTTTCAAGGCGCACTGGAAGGACGCACACAAGAAACAGTGCTCTCGCAAATACCTCAAAAAGTGATATCATCCTATCTAATACCCCGATGCTGGTATACTATTCTTCTATAAACTCGGAGCACAGTATAATGTAGATATAAACCATCTGTTTGTGACGAATATACACGTTAATCTTGCTCACTTATGTGTCATAGAGCCCTCCGGCTGATAACCTTTGCCATTGTGAAGTCTCTGCCTCCTATACGTCGACCCTACCACAGGTTTCATCTAATAATGTCAGACTATCAGCACGCGTATTATACCAACGCCCTTAAACATGGCATCCTGGGTTGATGAATCTGGAATCGTCTTGTCCTCTGGTAGATCTTGCTTGTGTCTTCTTGACCAACCACGAGTCGGTCAGTGGCTGGCACTGGATAGAAATCTTCATTGCCATTTCCCATCGATCACCCGATGCCAGTCACTGTTATTTGCGAGCATGGTATATATAACACACCACACTCACAAATAGTCGTACGGACCCAAGTCAGATCCAATGGGAAAAAACACTTGTAAATTGAAATGTAGGACTTGCGAGTTCGCCACAAAGACAGAGGAGGATGCTGGCTTGGTTTGGGAGAGTCGCCAACGATGTGAGTATTTGTAGAAGATCTGGAAGGGTTATCCAATCTTGAAGATAAGCTGGGCCGCCTCACCATGGTCCAATCCCGACGGGGTCCAATACCACACCATTTGTCAGCTCAGCTGAAGCTATCATTACGACAGCTCCAGCGGGATATCGCAGGTACTTAGCTTTTTCACGGTCGCCCTAGGATAACTCTGATGCGGTATTTCCAATTATTAATACGTCCCAAAGCCCACAGGCAGTCGAAAGGTGGGCTATCAACCTATTCTTGAATTTGCTCAGGTTCCAGGAGATTGTAGTCCCATCCTCGGAAGTCAAACGGTGTGTAATGGCGGGGATCGAGCCAAAATGACCTAGAAAACAAATGCTCAGGTGGCAGTTCCCGACTCCCCTTTGGCAAATGTTGCCAAACTAATCCAGCAGCGAGTTGTGCACGGCTATACTTTCCTGGCCAACCTCAGATAGCACCATCGCCAATTTCGATCGTCCAATGTGGGGACCCGACAGATGTTTCAAAGGAGGAAATAGTTAAGTCGGGTAAGCGTTACTCGGGCCCACCTGACCAGCATCCGCAGGCAGAACGCGGGACGGGCGGTACTATGATGGGTATCGTAGTATGTGGGTGCCTCATGATGATCTCACACGATCTGGCAACTCAAAAGTTCTGAATTGTAGATCATATGGGGCTTTCAGCACAGGCTTTTGTCATCCGGAGTATGACGAATTTGAAGGTCAGGGAGGATGTGGAATCTATAATCTCTCGAAGTAGGGGTCGGTGTTCAAGAAAGAAATGGAAGCTATGATTGACGACTTGCATGAATTCATAAAGAATTATTCAGGCAGAAGTCTTCGCCCTGTTCAACCTTACTGATGGGGCAATTCTGGTGGCGCAAGTTCTGCCCTATACATAGTTGCTGGCTTTCGAAGCTCCTCTAGGTGCCACGCCAGATCGCACGCTACGTTGGTACATATATACTGATCTCGAGGTCTGAGTTAATTCTCTGCAGAAGTGTGTTGTGAGATCACTCAAGGCAGTCTCTCAGCTGGGTCCAACGTCGAAGAGAATAGCGCCGGCATGTTGTACCAAGAATCGATTCCTGGTCAGGCTTTTTTTAGAGGATTTGCACCGAATCAAAGACTTTTGTTACGTGTACGCGACTCTTCGCGTGGGGATAACAATAGCTGAATATTGAATCCTAGCAATTAGAATCTCCACTCACTTCGCCCAGCCCGGATCGATTCTTGTCTCGTAACCCACGTAGTATCGTCTGCGTCACGAATCATAGCGTTCACGACTTGCGCTATCCTTGCGACACACATGAGGATGAGCACTGTTCAGACGCCGATGCACACAACGACACCCTCTGCAACGACACACTGGATAATCGGATTCCTGCAACACTGGGCGCTGCAAATGGGAGACGCCTGGGGCGACAAGCGGTTTGAAGCCGGGTGGCCAGAACAAGAACACTTCCTCTCCGGCACGGCCGTATACGACCGCATCTCCCTGTTCTAGCTATGTAATGAACGAAGGAAATATGTATTTTGGTGGAGAGGAAGGAAGGCTTTTGAACGCACTCTGACAATGGTGACGCTACGTTGGGCCGCTTCGAGTGATGCGTGTCTGCATACCTCATAGGTGCATTGTGAGTTATGATGCTGATAAGGGAGATGTCCAGGGTCAGAGTCAACCATAAGAATGCGACCTTTCTTTTGTGGGAGGGATGTCAATGTCAAGTCATGCAGGGAGCTTTCAATTGGGTCTGGGGTGAAGTAAGACGTATGGGGAGAGTCGCCAGATCAAATGAGTTTCGTCTCGTCTTCTGGCGTGAATGCGAGCCGCAGGATGGGCCAGTAATCGCTACCCTACGCAATGCGAGAGGACTCTAAGGAAGGCGGCGAAAATCAGGGGTATGTTGTGGATTCCTTACGGGGTGGATATACTCCAAGAATCGGGCTATTGCCTATGAGAGCGTCTAGGAGACACCAGATTGATATTATCAGCGCGATTATGGGTCCAAAGAGTGTAGAAGTTCAAGAGGGTAGGCCGCGAGTTACCGGACTGATGACGAACAGGCGCCCAGCTGATGTTTGGGCATTTGATTTTCAGGCTATGCTATTAGCCGTAGCCTCGATGATAACTCGTATAAAACGTACTATGCAGACAAACTTCCAGACAACTCTCATCACCGTCACGTTCGAGGCAAGTTTCGACCACTCTGTGCCTTTGTATCGTCGGGTTGGATCCCAATAATCACATTTCCAGGTGAGTGATGGTCAAGTTAACAGGAGAAACAGTTGAGACGGTGCTGAGTTGTTTAGTGGCAATCCTGGGCAAAATCAGGTGTCTGGCAGCAGTTTCTACAGAAAATATACGAACGATAAGGCCCCTCCGGAAGTTTGAAGGACACACTGAACTTGTCAACGGGGTCATACACCTGCCAGGCGAACAGCGGATTATGACTTGTTCCTTGGACGGTTCGCTGCGAATATGGAACTTGAAGAGTGGGGAACAGATCGGTAATGACTGGACGGACGGAGAAAATGGAGTGAACGCTATAGCATTGTCTCCCGATGGAAAGCAAGTAGTTAGCGGCAGTGCGGACCGTGCGGTGAAGTTGTAGGACATTGACACAGGCAAAGTTATCACCAGATGGACCGGGCACACAATGAGAGTCATATCTGTGCGCTGGAATCAAGATGGTGGGCGAGTCCTAAGTGCATCCTGGGACGGGACAGTAAGGGTGTGGGATGTGGAGAGCGGAGAAACAATCCTAGCAATCAAGATAGAGATCATCTTGTACTCGGCAATTTACTCGCCGAGCGAGACCAGGATTGCGATTGGTGGATGCAGCGAAGAGGAGAACCTCAAAATCTTCGATGCGAAGAAAGGCAAACTCATCGCAAATCTGAAAGGACACAGATTGGAAGTGAATTGCCTTGGACTGCCGACGGAACAACGCTTATTTCCGGGTCAAGTGATTCCTTGATTAGGACATGGAACACAACCACTTGGCAGCAGATCCATGTTTTCACCGAGCACACCAGCCTTGTCTATGACATTGCAATATCTCCGAATGGGCGCATCCTCGCTAGTTCATCCTTGGACCATACAGCACGATTGTGGAACCTCGAGAACGGTGAGCCCATCGCTTCCCCGCTCCAGCATTCAAAGTGGGTGCGATGCGCGTCGTTTTCGACAGATGGAAAGCTACTAGCCACTGGGTGTGACGACAAGAATGCATACACATGGGATATTCCTACGATTCTAAGGGGAGCTGACCTTGAGGACCTTCTGTTGAATCCAAATGCAAGTTTAGCATTTATCATGTCTCTCTGCCAACTGAAGGCGCTCATCCCAGGACGGTCACAAGTCGTTACTGAAGGTACACGACACGTTTATAGATCCATCTCGTTGACTCTAAACACATGTATTCCAGGCAGATGCTACACGACGTCCGGGTCAGCGGCGCCGGCGGGACAACATTAATCCCGATCGACCGTTACCCCCAGGTTTTTTCGACG
>LVVM01002387.1:1598-14182 GCA_001882365.1 Rhizopogon vesiculosus
CGAAAACACAAGTGCGAGGAGCAGAGGTCTGAGAGAGTGAATATTACAATGAACACGCGTTGCTTATTTTAAAAAATCAATACTTACACATGAGTTTCCTCGAGAAAAACATAATTCCCGTAATTCGTGATGAGATACTGCCATACTGGTGCAATACATGGAACTTTAATCTATGAAGGGGCATTTTATCATAGCGATGCTTACTCCCGATGGTACCCAAGACCTGGTGCGCAGTATCTGAAGCCCAGATTGTGGCGACCTGCAGAATCCATGTAAGCCAATGTCTGGTATTAATCATGTCACATACCATGACTTTAAGCGCCATCCTATCCTTCGGATAACTGGAGATTATTATATCAATGGGCACTGCTGGCAACGGGCAATGTGTCTGTTAAAATGCGACGTACTTGACGAGATATACAAATCTGAAGTAAGACACATGAGTCTTCATATTTATGAACGTAATTTAAATCGTGACCTACATCTGCAGGCAATTTGCACCGTAAAACATAAAGCCAAGGCATACACCCCCGAGGATGGCTCCATAGGTAGTATCGAGATTAGATGTGATGGGTATGCAAGCTACTGGAGAGCTGGACATGATGGGCAGAAGACTTGCTCAAACTTCCCTGTGATGCAGCTTTATAATATTACGCGCAGCATTATGCCAGCATGTCGCCGCCTCGCTAGCCTGAAATACATTTTGGGCTTCGGCGCACTGCCTGCTTTAATTTGGTCACATGCCAAAGGGTGCATCATGCATCAACTGATTTTGAACTATCTAGACGCTGATG
Source organism: Rhizopogon vesiculosus (assembly GCA_001882365.1). Lineage (NCBI taxonomy): Eukaryota > Fungi > Basidiomycota > Agaricomycetes > Boletales > Rhizopogonaceae > Rhizopogon > Rhizopogon vesiculosus. The sequence goes on from LVVM01002387.1 coordinate 2,393, forward strand.
CGTTCTCAAACAGCATGAATATTGCCTCGCGATTGATTTACGTACCTACTCGCGAATCCTTACTTAAGTAACAGTTGCGGTGTTAACTTACATATGGAATCAACGAAGCTGTACATTGCCTCGCAAAACTGCGGTGAATACTTACTGATCAGGTACCCCTATTGCTCATCTACTAGTTCACAAAGTCACCACAGCGACCGGCAGGTACGGGCCCAGCTCCTCTTTCCCTTGCACAGTTGGTTGCATACTTGACGCAATCTTATTGATGATAACGGATCCCGTGTCCTGGAATTCAAAACGCCGCACGAGAGTCATGAGCAACACCTTCATCTGGAAAAGGGCTAGTTCACACTCAGTTAGAGATGAGTTGTAATTGTGAAAGCTGAAGTGTACACACCCAGCCGAGTTCCCACACAATTCCTCGGTCCGTCACTGAACGATAGAACGTTGGACCAGCCTGAGAACAGAATGTCGCGCGCAGGCAGATCTTCCAACCACCGTTCCGGTCTGAATGCTGAACCATCTCCCCATATGGAGTCCATGCGGTTTATCGCGTGTATTGGGATGACAATAGTCTTTTTGGATGATCATGAGAAGGTTACTTATCGGCACGTCAATGGTCAAGATATCATACCTGACCAGCTGATATTTTGATGTTCTTCAGCTCCTGTCCATCAGGTGCCTGGAGGGGATGGCGAATTGGCAACACGTCTTCCTTGACCGAAACCCGCTCCATGTATGCAAGAGCAGGGTGCAACCGCACGCTGCACGACAGTTGAATACGAAACGTGTAGTAATGGTTGTCAACTTACACTTCACGAATCACCGCATCCAGATAGGGCAGTTTGGTCTGACTATCATCATAAGAAAGATGCCCTGAGTATGCCAGGCATTCTTCGCGGAGTTGGGATTGCCTCTTCGGGTCCTTTGCCAATTCCCAAAGGGCATATCCTAATGTCTGAGAACTAGTCTCCGAGCCGGCGAAGCTGCACAAACTATGAGAACATAACAGGAAATCAAGCGATATGGCATACATGAACATTGTTATCTTTCCAGCGAGAAACCGTCAGCCATAGTGGCGCGCATGGAAAAGCTGACTCACATGATCCATAAGTTCATCCATGGAGATCAACTGAGCATTGTGCGCAGATACTACGAATTATGTTAGCTACAAGGATTGATGAAGTTGCAGGAGTATTCTACATACCAAGCCTAGATAACAAGCTGTTATCATCTGTACTTTCACCTGGAAGTCTTTGACTCCTCCGAATGAGTTCTTGTGCAATTCCCTCTCGAATCGTGCTTCGGACATTGCCTTGAGCCATAAGCGCTTCTAAAGGTAGGTGGTTGAGGAATGGAAACCGGCGGAGGACCATCAAAACCTGAGAAGCGTCAGAACTAGATACGTAAATTGGAAACGAAGTTCTCAACCAAAAATCCCTTGCGCGAGATGCCAACTTTAGCCATGTTTCTCCAAGCGCCAAGAATGTCTATTGCTTCTTGGTTGATTCCGCCACCAAAGTCATGTGTGAAAGCGAAACGCCCAATCACATCCAATCTTGAGTAACAAAAATTTTAAGCGATATTGTCTTGCACACATGCAGGAGAAAGTAATACGTTGCTTGATTCGTCCAGTCAATAGTGTTAATAATGTTATCCCCACTCTTGTCAGCGAGATGTGCTTCCAGACGCTCCTGTAGCTGGGGAATGCATGGCTTTAGAATATACAGAAGGTGATAATCCAATGCAGCTCACTGTATCTGCTGCAGCGTGCACGTTATACGCTGAGCTCCGTATTGCTTCGGGAGAAAGAGATGCCGCCACTAGCTGCCGCATTCGCTTGTGTTCCTTTTCACCCTCCACCCAACCAAGCGATTTCCCGAGAAGTCGACCGATGCGTGGACGAACAACCTCACTGTGTGCTGTTGTGCCGGTTTCACATCTCACGTCACGTAAGGATGCAAATAAGACATACGATAATCATATATTCTGCGCTGCAGGATGTAGGTCACTGCGAAGGGATCCGCAAGGACGAGCTGGTTTATGGTTAGATTCCACGCAAGTAATACAAGATGTCTGAGTGGACTTACAAGGTCCAGTTTACCAAGTGCTCCTCGAATCTTAAGAACACTGGTGTTCAGCTCCTTCAACCACTGAGCATACGCCATGCCCGCCGACATGTTGAATACTATCTGCTCGTGACCCCATAACACAGATGCGCCGTTCTGTCAAAGTTTCAGACATAAATAGCCTTAGGAGAATGTGCTACGTACCGGCATAGGAACCGATTTTAACCGTTCACGTGTCCGCAGTATTAGAAACGCTGCACATGCGAAGCAAGCAAGGATGGTGTATGACCACTCTTTCCCCAAGTCCATAGTCTGGTAGGATGCAAGGTTATTGATGCCCATAGTGACGCGATGCGCTCTCCTTGCAATATCATAACTTAAGTACCAACAGCTGTGCTGGTGGTAAAGGTCTCGTACGGTAAACTTAGAAAATTCCTTGTCCTTGAAATTGGTTGTATCTATGGACACTGTTTCTGCGAATTGCAATCTGGATCATCGATACAGGATGTCGGAAACACCTTCAAATGAGGGGAGAACTAGGCTGATCAAGTGATGCAAGAACCTGAAAATTGCTACTTCCTAGCGTGGATACCTTGATACCATCCGGCTCCCACGGACGAGATCGCAGTGCAAAAGATTGATATCGCAAGATAGGCGACTCCGAGTCGGCGAGGGATGTATCGACAGCGTTGAACATTGCAGCGCGAAACATGCCAGACTGGTAAACGTATTCAGGTAGCTGTTCAATGCAGCTTGTGGCAGGGTGTGACGTTCCACCCCCTTGATGGACTCAGAGGTAAAATTTATCGTCCTCAGGCTGCGGTCGAAGTGGTTCGACTCAGAGCTAAAATAATATTGGGTATCGATCTAAAGACCGGCATTAAAGATGAGCTGACGTAAGTTATCACTAGAAGGTAATAACGCTAGTTGGCCCGGGGGCACGATTTGAACCGCCGGGCTCGGTTGGCCGCAGTTTGAGATTCGCTATGTGTAAGAAGCCAGCTGTTCCTACCTAGGCCCAGATTCGATCGTAGCATGCGGTCCGACCCTAGAGAACAATTATTAAGGTAACTCGTAATGTGGACACACCTGGACACACTGCTTCATCAAGTCGGGGATATAAAGTCGTTAACGTTACTTGTTCCAGTCCTAGATATCGATACCATGGCGTCCGCATCCACTCTGGCCGCTCCTTTGGAACTCGGGGTCATCTACCCACAGCACACAGGGCAAAAAGACAAACTTAAAGAATACCTTGTCCCACCTGAGGAGTTCCCTGAAGGTGGTCTGGTAGCTTGGGCTACTGCATTCGGAGCGTAAGAGAAGAATTTGAACAGTAATGCTAGTTCTTACTTGATTTTTGTAGTTTCCTTATACAAGTCTGCGTGATGGGGTGAGTCATGCGCTGCAGGGATGACCCTCTCACTGAATGTTTTCAAGTTATTCTGTCTCGTTTGGTGTCTACCAAGGTGTTGTCATACATCACACCAAGGATGGAACGTTGTTCATTATACCCTCCAGACTTCTATGCCCAAACTTACCTTACGAATGAGACATCATCAGCTATATCGTGAGTTTCTAATTGTTTTTGAAGGTAATCCTCAAGCATCATTGTAGGTGGATTGGGAGCTTGAATGCGTTTTTAATTAGCTCTGTGGGCCTTATATCTGGTTCACTGTATGACCGAGGTTATTTGTGAGTGCAGCTTCATTGGAGGTTTTCGACGACAACGACGCTGAATGCGCTTTTGACATTACTAGCTACCATCTCATGATTGGGGGATCGTTCCTACAGGGGTTTTCGCTATTCATGTTGTCTTTGGCTAAGCCCAATCAGTACTATCAAGTAACCCACATTCTCAGCTTTTCAATTTCGATTTCTGACTTGGTGTAGATATTCCTTGCTCAAGGTTTGGCCTCAGGTATCGCCTGTGGGCTCCTGTTTGTCCCGAGCATGGCTGTCATTTCACATCATTTCCGACGGAAACGCACGATGGTCCTGACTTTCGTTGCTTCGGGCTCATCGCTGGGTTCTATCATCCATCCAATCATGCTCAATAACCTCCTGAACGGTCCCGTCGGCTTTGCCAATGGCGTCCGTGCAAGCGCAGGGTTGGTCAGCGGGCTCCTTTTAATTGCATGTCTGTGTATGCGAACTCGTGTTGATCCCCCGACGATACCAGTGAACTACATTGTGGCATTTAGAAAATCCATTCACGACCTACCGTTTGTGATTATGGTGACAGGGTAAGCCTTGAACACAAATTCCCTTGAATTTCTTCAAATATTTATTATACAGGGGCTTTCTCTTCCTGACTGGTTTCTACTATCCAATCTTCTACCTTCAAGTGGACTCTATGCAGCACGGCATCAACACTACCTTTTCATTTTATTCGGTGGGACTCAGCACTACTCAAGTGATTTTACCTGCTGACGGGATCACTAGCTCGTCATCTTAAATGCCGCTAATTTTGTTGGACGAATATCGTCAGGGTACATTTCGGTGTTCGTAGGAGTCCCATACGTAACCATAGGTTCGACAATTGCGTGCGGCGGGGTCATTTTAGGCATGATTGGATTGAGTAGCCTGGTCAGCGTCGTCGTGATTGCCATCCTTTATGGCTATTTGTCAGGAGTCTGTACGTAGTTTCTTTTCCGCCCCGGTCTCATAGTTGACATGGTTGACTGCTCACACAGACTCCGCGATGGCGGCTCCACTTCTGACTGCATTAACGCCCGACATGTCTGAGCTTGGGTGAGTGCCAGTTTAACTTCGGACATACGAACCATCTGATCTAGGTGATAGAGCACGGATGGGCATCTGTTTCTGCGTTACTGGTGGGTATTATTTAGTTATTAGCTCCATATTTGTTGAATCTCCCACTTGCTCACTGTGCAGGATTGGGACTTCTGATTGGTAAGTGCGTCTGTGTTATTTCTTACTTTAATTCTAAGTCTTTACTTAGGAACCCCAATATCCGGTGCTCTGCTGACATCGAATTATATCTGGTGGGCGCCTGCCGTGTTCTCTGGGGTAAGTTGACCTTGGCTGTCGCTTTGTTACACTCGCGTAGACCTTGATTAACTGGGTTACAGGTCATTGCAATTGCTGGTGGCTTGACGTTTGGTCTCATGCAGTTTATGTTAATCAGAAGGCAGGCCAAGCGCGATGTGTAATATTCAGCTTGAAGTATCATACAACCAGGCTGTAAACTGATGCCTGAGCGAATATGATACACATGTTGTGTCGAGCAGTCTGAGCTCGATACCACACCCAATGGTGACTCAATTATGCACTGGATTCGAATATACATTACAGCACGCGCCTAAGATACATGTAATGTGCGCATTAGACTAGCTTAGCGAGACAATAAATATCAAGATTTGACTCTCATACGTACACGTACTTTTATTTACGTACTCAAGCACTACTCGTTACACGCGCTATACACGTTCACCCATTGATTCTCCGTCTCAATAGCGCTTTTATTCCTCTCCTCGAATAATGTTTCAGTAGTCTTTCTGATACAAAAAATTCAGTCCCTGGTCAATTCCTGGTCCGAGCCTTTCTAACCCTGATAATAAATGGGAGAAAACTAGAAGAAAAAACGTGAATGATAATATATGCTTGATGTATGCCATAAACTTCAACAGGGAAATGACTACAAACCAGTGGTACAACTTACTACAAGTAATGCAGTGTTCATTTGTAGCATGCATGCATGCCATCACTCTCATCATGCAAGCATTACTGCTTGAGACGGTAACGAGCCCCTATTACGAAGATCCACGTTGTTGTATGCATTCGCCCTTGGGTTCGTGCCAGTGGTTCGGTTCAATTGCTGTGTGACATTACATAATGATAGGTTCGCATGTTCGTGAGGCTGTGACCACTGAAAATATATTTTATACGGGACGTGGTTTTACCACAAAATACATGTGAGCAAAAGTGATAATGTTATAGTATCAACATGGAGATACTCAAACACTGGCGTAGAGGAGTTCCTTCAGAGCAGCATCTCGTAACTCAAACTGGCACTCAAAGGTATTTGGCTGACTGTCATACCATCAGGATATCACAGAATGGAAATAGGATAATGATGACTTACGATGTGAAGGTTGGTGTATAAGACAATGGTGGGATTTCACCTGCGGGACCAATCTTAAACAAGTATAGGACACAAGCAATGAACATGAAAGTTTCGGCATTGGCAAAGTGAATGCCAGGGCAGGACCTAAAGAAACCGAGTATTGAAGTCAGTTCGAGTCAAATGGATGAAATTGAAACGAACCGTCTTCCGAAACCAAAGGTGAATTGCCTCGGATCTTTGACCGTCCCAGAAAGGTGCCGATCTGGATTGAAGACTTCAACGTTGTCGTATATCTCGGGGTCATGGGTCATGGACCTGTATCTTACGCATGTAGACTCCTGTTAAGAGAGCACGAATAAAAGTACTTACCAGACGTTGCACATGACCCACGACTTGCGAGGAATGCGATGGCCTTTGTATTCATCATCCGCCATCGGACTATGTGGGACAAGGTTAACGACGGGATGGAATCTATGTAATTCTTTGATGAGGGCCTCGATGTAAGGCAGCGAAGCCTGATCATCAAAGGTGGGAAGCCTATCATATCCAATTAAGGCAGCGAGCTCAGCATGAGCCTTCTCCTGGACGTCTGGAAACACGACCATCAGAAGAATGAATGACATAAGAAGCGCGGACATCTACAGACACACTCTCAATGTTTTAGTAAGTGTGAGCAGCAGAACGAATTACTCACGGTGTCGGTTCCGGCTGAGTGAGAGTAAACAAACAGTGAGGATCACGAAGAAGGAACGACTGGAGCATCTTACCTCCATATACACTTCCAGCGGTGTGCATGAGGATTTCCTCCTCAGAAGATGACGAACGGTTCAAGATTGAGGTTAAATGGCGAGCAACGAATGACGGCGGAGCAGTGCCATCAAGCTGACTGATGAGTTAATAGGAATTTGACTTCGGTAAGTGTAACACTACGCACAACAGACAACCGGGTCGCATCATAAGGCTCCTGTGTGCATCGTTCGAATCTTAACCTCGCAGCCAGTGCCCATCTCTTGAAGTGCATACCCGGTAACCAATCGGGGAGGTATTTCACTAACACGGGGGAAAGCTAATCAGTAAGGTGCAGTGAGGGTGGTATCTAAAACGAGACGAACAGAGCGGCAAAGAGTCGACTATCCATCCAGGCTGAAGCGCCATCCCAGTATCCAGGTTGATCTCTTCCGCCATGTCGACATATTCTTCCGTTAACTCGCCACCGTAAGTAAAGCGAACCACAAGTGAAGCCACGTGCCTGCTCACGTCACTCAGAAAATCGAAGACTTAGATTTGGTCAATCTTACAATTTCACGTGAGTCTTCCAGTACTCCGGTTTGTCGGCCAAGAGCTTCATCACATCCACACACCCCTCTTCTATCATGGGTTTCCACTCATTCCTTGCAGCAGTACCCAGAGAGGCGTGGAGTAGCTTTCTAGACGTCCGGAGTTTGTCGCCAAAGTAGGTGAATCCGACATTATTCTGACGGCCAATTAAATCGACCATCGGCCAAGTAGGTCGGTCAGCATAAATCTTAGACCGCTTTTCTAGTAAGTCTTCGGTCACGCGCGCACCATTGAGCACTATAATGTCACGACCGAACATCCGAAAGTAAATTACGGCGCCTTCTCGATCCGTTAGTCAACTTCCAAGTCATTTGAAGTAAACTCACCCCATTTCTCAGACAACTGCGCGTATAATTTCCAGGGTTCTGCTATGCCAGTAGACATCTGAGCATTTCCTCCAAAAAATGAGCGCGAGGGTCCTGCGTCACAACTGATGTTAGTCCTAAGCTGGGTATGCCTTGACCGACTGACCTGGTGGTAACGGTTTTCGGACGGCCCTTCGAAATACTATCGAAGTGATTATCGCTATGATTGCACTAACTGTGCTCAATGGAATAGCCCAGTCGCATATACCTCTTGTCAGAGTCCCCATGACTGGACAATGTTCTAGTAGGAAGGAAATTAGTGGACCCGGTCCAGCGCGGTCGAGTATTTTGTGATCACGTCGTAAACGCTCTTGCTCTTAAACATGTAATATCAGATTTACGCTACTAAGAAGTAGTTTGAAACTTGCATGAATGGCATCAAATTTGGACCCCGCGTGAGCCGCGGTGTAAATAATTTTGAATTTCCGGTGATCGGACTTAAGTGATTTCAAGAAGCTCTCCTGTAGTAAGTGTACGTAGTCAGTACCAGTACTACATAGCCAGTGTTCGCGCAGCAGAAGACGAACCGCAATGTTTTAGTTCTCAGATCATCAAGAAGCTTCAAGAATTTCGGCGGTACCCTTCACTACTCAGTGATCGCACTCACGCCACGAACCTTTGGGTGCGCGGGACTGTTTCAAATTTGAGTTGGGGAGAGCCCATCATTCAAATTAAGTACCGCCTGAACCTGCCTGGACCTAAGTGGTAGTTTCAGGTGGTATTTTGATTACCTTGCCAAGTTGCGAACGCCATGTGCATGATGTTGCGGTGCGGGCCATGCGGCGATATGTAAAATCTAAAATAGAGAGGCGGTGTTACATAAGGCAGTAACATTGATGAGTTTCAATTGGTCGGTCACGTGTGCAACTATGTAGCTTAACCAAGCAGTACTCTGCGCAGGTATAGAAATGTAAACTTCTCTCTAGAGCCTGCCGTGATAAACATGATTTCCGATGTGCTCCTGACCTCTGTCATTCTTGCTGGGACCGCCTGGTGGGCTTCACAAGCCTGGCTGAAAAAAGGCTCCTATCCTCTACCCCCTGGACCGCCGCGCAGGTTCCTGGTTGGAAACCTGTTCGATATCCCTCGCTTCAATGCATGGCACAAATTTCTGCAGTGGAAAGATCAATATGGTCTGTTCATTTACAGCTGTCTAGCTGAGAAAGACTAATACAACAGCTTCTGCAGGGGATATAGTGTATGCTGAGGCACTAGGGAATTCTATCCTTATCCTTAACACTATTGAATCAGTTTCAGATCTGTTGGTTAAGAAGCCTTCTGTTTACTCAGATCGCCCGACCTTCACTATGGTTGGTGAGCTGATGGGTTTAGACGAGGTACGGAAACGAGACAACCATCCAGTAAACGTGTATTTAATAGGTTTCACTACGATAGAGCATGCCCATGCAACAATACGGGCCGACATGGAGGGAACACAGAAAGTTAGCCCGCGTAGCCTTGAGCCCAGATGCAGTGAAGAAATACCACAAGGTCCAGGAAGACATTGTAGCTATGTATGTCGATACTTTACTCGAACATCCCGTGGACTTCGGATCGCAGCTGCGTTTGTAAGAGTCTACATTGCATATTGTTTTTCTTCTTCACTAACTGGAGAGCTCATTCCAGAACTGCGGGTCGCATAATTATGTCTGTGTCATACGGATTACCAGTACAAACGCCAGATGATGTTGTTAGTCTCCTTTCTGAACTATTAACACAACAATTACTTAGCCGTTTTCAGTACATTACTGATGCGGAAGAGACTATGGATATGATAGGCAAGGCGACAGTCCCAGGGGCTTTTTTGGTTGACCTTGTCCCTCGATGTGAGCGAAATTCTCACTGCGTAGTCAAGTCCCGAATGGAACTGATAGCATCGTGCTAGTGAAACACCTTCCGTCTTGGATCCCATTCAATAAGATCCATGAAACGGGGTCCCTAGGACGTGAACAAATTGAACGACTGATCACGCGACCATTTGAGCACGTCCTTCAAGAGAGGGTGAAGGGTACCGCTGAGCCATCTTTTGTCTCCGACTGCCTCGCAAAACTGCAATCCGATGAGAATGCAGAATCTAAGGCATCCCTAGATCTTATTCGCTGGGCAGCTGGTGCATTATATGGCGGTATGTTTTTTTCTGTGGATTTATTTATTGACATTGCTTACTTGTTCATTCAGCTGGAGGAGAAAGTGTAGGTCTACATGATATTACTGCATCATCCGACTCACCACTCCTGCATAGACGTATGCGACCATCCTGACGTTTATCTTGGCTATGGGACTGTACCCTGAGGTTCAAATCAAAATCAGATGCGAGTTATCAGAAGTTGTTGGATTAAACAGGCTACCATCCCTGCAAGACCGCGATCGCTTACCGTACGTCGGCGCTACAGTCAAAGAGGCGATGCGCTGGAGTCCAGCCCTACCTCTTAGTATAGCTCGCAAAACAGCACAAGAAGATAATTACAAGGGTAAGAGATTATTTATATGTCCAGAACTAATTTTCGACGATGTCCGCTGCAGGATATTATATTCCTAAGGATACAATTGTGCTGCCAAATGTCTGGTAAGCAACATAGGACCGGTAATATGCAAACATCACGTTTCTCACTACTGCCCCTCTTAGGGCCATCTCCAAAGATCACAAAAGCGGCATTCCCAGCGAAATATTTGCACCCGAGCGATTCTTGTCCAGTTGCGTGAAGGAGACGGCAACCGATCCCTATCTGTATGCATTCGGTTTTGGAAGACGGTATGTCACTATGTGCAATGTTCGTGAACTTGCCAGGCTGCTCAATTATAAATTCAGAGAATGCCCCGGCAAATATCTGGGCGAAAACAACCTTTTTCTTTTGATTTCGTACATATGTGCTACAGTCGAGATTTCAAGCTCCAAGGATGCATCTGGTAATAACATCCTGCTGAAGCCAAATTTTACAGCCGGCTTGGTTAGGTACGTCATCAAGCTCTTTCTGCCTTCATTGACAATGGGGCGTGTCTCATATTTCGCACAGCTTTCCCGAGGCATTCTCAGTTAACTTTTCTCCGGTGTCCAACCTGGCTGTCACCTTAATCAAGGAAAGAGTAGTTCAACTCCAATCAGCAGAATGAATACCTAATATCTTGTCGTGAGGCTACTCATGATAAATATGTCCTTAGACACCTGTGACCCTTTAGTTACGTTAAACCTAGCCCGTGTACTGCTCTGAATTGAATTTTACAGCCATTTGCAGAACCTTAGGCCAATCTCGAAAAAGAAAACACAAGTCGGAACCACAAACTTCAACTTCCGAGATCAATCACGGCTGACAAGCAGTTTGAATTTCATGTGTACTACAAAGTGTTGGTGGTCGGGCTCACGGTTGTAGTACGTGATTGATTGTCGGAAGTTAGAAGCTGTAGTCCCGACTTGTGTTTTCTTTTTCGAGACTGGCCTAAGGTTCTGCAAATGGCTGTAAGTATCGGTGAAATTAAATTGTGCAGGACCTTGGCAGGACCAGTAAGACACCGGTGGGTGCCTTACATAAACCGTGCTTCTCGTTAACGTTACTTCCATTGACACTAAAAATAACGTCAATAGAACAATAGAGGAGCTGTAAAAATGCATCAAGAGCGGTAAAATGGGCTACAATAGGGATGTCCATTACAACAATCTGATGGACACTTAGTCTCCCCTAGAAAGACAAAGATAATCATTTAGAGGGCACTGGCAGGATGAGCCAAGGAGGCGCACTGGCAAGATCATCAAAAGATCATCAAGAGCGGAAGAACATAGGACCCGGCCTACGGTCTATTCGGGAGTACCCACCATTTCGTGAGTCACACTGGAAACGTGATGGTCGCTCTGCGATGAATAGACCGTAGGTGATAGGGTTCCATGATTCGGCAATAGTGAAAAGATAGGAAGCGAGCGCCCTAATATTATTAT
>LVVM01002399.1:1580-26854 GCA_001882365.1 Rhizopogon vesiculosus
CCATGATATTCTTCAGGTGCTTGCTCAACATCTCCCGTCGCTTTTCTAGACGATCAATTTCACTGAGTAGATTATCGCACTCCTTCTTCATAAGCTCATCTGAAGTCTTGCGCTGTTCATCGAAGAAACGTTCGGACTCCATGGCCGGATTGGGGGTGTTCTCGATGAAGGACACTGATACCTGAATGCCATGAAGGAGTGATTCGTAATGCAAAAGATATGCTTGGAGGGAATGAAGGTCGCGCGTGTGCTCGACACGAGACTCTGTCAGTACGTCTGATTCCTGACTGTAATTGAGCAACATTGCTTCAATCCTGCACAAAGGACGACATACCAACGGCATAATATGATTATACAGCGCTTCCAAGGATTCATCCCATGCATATAGTGCATACCATAAAATAGCGAGCAGAAGGAACGTCGGGTCTTTGGATTTGGAGAATATATGTTGCCAGTAGACACTATCCTCCACGAGCCGCATGAGGGAGTGGAGACGCTTCGCGGACGATATGGATGTAGACTCTGGGTGGTATGAAATAATGGTGCTTGTGTTTACGTCGCGAACCATATGGATCGCGAGGAGGTCCATGAAGAGTTCATCATCGTCTAGGATGGAAGTTGGAACTTGAACATAAGGATATCAACACACGCACCGGAGATATGAAGAGGTGCCTGTGTGTTAATCTGGTTATCTGTCGGACGTGACTTGGCCGACCTAGGGTAAGGTGGTGTTGGAGAAGTTCGTACGAATGGCAGGGTGATAGTAATGTCTTATGGCACGTGTTAGCCGCACTCCAACTTGAAATAGAAGGTTTGAACTTACGATCTCCCTTTCCATGACTAAGTGCTTCCTGGTATCGCGAGGGTATCCAATTAATGGAGGACGTGAAGAAGAATGGTTCGATGTTGTATCTGTATGTATAGCACGCCCTTCAGAGCTAGTAGACGAGCAAAAGGCACCATACGTTTTGCCCAGCATGCGTAACATAGGCGACGTCAAGTCATCCACAAATAACGATCGTACTCGGATATTTCCTGGCCGCTATAAATCCCATCTTAAACCCAAACTAGCGTAGACAAAATTTAAACAAGACTCACCTGAGTCACCTCTCCCTGCAACATTTCCCAAAACATGTCCTGATTTCTGGTAGTCACCTTACTGACATGACCAGTGCTGTCTTCACAAGTATCATTATCATTTGTGGTCGATTCAGACATCGTACTAGTACGATCTTTGCTTCTCATGTCCGGGATGGCAAATTCTCCGTTATCAAGTACGTCCAACCAGTAAATGGTGCTAGAGCGATTCTTCAAACACTTTTTGAGCATCTGACTACGCTCTACTTGACCGTGAGTCCAGTTTTTGAATAGGTTCTGAGGGTAACCTCTCCAAGATTGATCAATCGGAACATTTCTCATAGCAGTCGTTACATCGACATTTCTGAAGTCCATCCAAGGCCATGGTCCCGATGGTGACGCGTGTCGATAACTGGGAGCGTCAGTCAACGACAACAATACAGAGGGTATCGAGACTCGGTTGGACGTACTGTGACGGGGCTGCGGGAAGTTTGTCCTGAGGCTTGAGGTCTTGGAGAGGAACGTCCTGCGAGTCATCCCTAGGCACTTCGATACTAATGGACTCCAAAGCGACCTGTGGACTGTTGATTACCATGATAGCTTAGCGTTGGGAGTCAGTTCATGATATGACATTCGTGGAGTTTATATTTCCTTGTGGACAAGCTCTCAACACTGCGTGCTTGCGCAATTCCCACATATCTATCCTTCGACGAAGATTCAGCACACAGCCAAACTAATCACGGATTGTGCAGTACTCACAAGAAATGAGGCATGCGTGCAGTACGTAGGTAATTTCGATCGTCTGAGTAGGCGAAGGCACCGGGAGGCCTTATGGTGCAGCAATCATTTCCGCCCTGACTCCGTGAAGAAAGTACTTAAGCTCAGTCAAGATAAATTCTGGCTCATGATGCGCGCTCAACAGAAATCCCCTTCTACATGTTAACACCAGCGTTTGAAACCTTCCTTGCGAATATTAGGGTCAATTTGTCTCAGTGTTCTTCCTCCTGTATGACCGCCACCAAAACACTTTGACCTTCGGAACGTAAATCACGGTTCGCGTACCAATCAACGGCTGTCCGAGGATCCCGTGGTCATCTACTGCAACGATCCTATCCATTTCGTCACCGAGTTCTCGACACGTACTCATACGGGCAGAGTCCGAGGAAGCACCGATTATTAATACTTATTCCCATCATTTTCACTTTCATAGGCAGTAAAGTTTTTTTGCCCTGCCCTGCCCCGCGGACGCGACAGACTCACGCTCCTGAGAGGCAAGGAGAGGTGTGTGCACTGCTCAACACCCATAAATCCGGCTTGGGTGTCTCCAACAATTTACCCAGCAGTACTACATAGTACACCTTATGTGTTGTCTCCAGGGTGCTCTATACACTAGCCTTCCGATCATGATTCTAGGTCAACCCTTTTTAGACAAATATTGATATCCTGCTATCGAGCAGATTCATACCTCTCATGAATGCTTCGGGACAACCGTACAACATGGAGAGCACGAAGATCATAGGTGCAATCCTAAGGAGGAAAGTGAGAGAAACTGTGATTGGCATCAATGCACGTATAATGTAAGACATGGCAGGAAGAGTAAGACATGATAAATATAGGCTGGAACTTCAAGGCGATGACTCGAAGCAACCCACACCCCTGACTTCGCCCCAAGTTGTTTGCTTCGTCCACATGCTTGTTTTTCTCTCCTGTATCACCCCTCCAGGGACAAGGATTGGCCACGCTCCTACACCGTACATCTCAGCTGTGGAAGGATACATCTGATGGTGATATAAACTATGAAGAGCGTAAGCGCAATGAAGACGAGCATCTCTAGATACCCAGAGCTGGTAATATCTTTGAACTTCATCCAGAAGATAGACTAAGGAATTTCCAATCATGGTCGGATACTAGATACTAGTACTACTATGGCTCCAATATATCTCTGCTTACCGCTATGACGCTTGTTGGTGGGAAGAATATCGTGAGGTAGGATTTTCTAAAAACTGACTGTCAGTCTCTGGTAGGGCAATCGGTTTTGGGAAAGGAGGGTACCTGTGAGGCTGTGATCGTCGCCTCTATAAGTTTGTTCGTCTGCATACTATCCACAATATGCAACAAATTGCCCACCCGATTGTACAACATCGTCCCCGCTCATTTGCACCCTAACTACCTGGGGCTAGTTCGTGGCCTCATGAGGCGCGCTTGGTCAAATAGCACCACCACCAAAACCCTTTGACCTGTAGAACAATCACGGTTTACGTATGCACCAGCGGCTGTTTGAGGACCCCATATTCATCTACTGCAACGACACTATCCATCTCTTGATCAAGTTCTCGACAAGTATGGGCAGGAACACTGATTCAAGAAGCTACGGGACGCCCCAGGAAGCACCAATAATCCTCCATTACGGTCGAGTGCACATTTCAAGTGTCATACGCCCAGCAGAGCGTGCACTTTGTCGAATGGGATGACGGAGTATACAGCTCTGCGCACATGTTCGATACGTAGACGGTAGACCGGTCCAGAAACTTTTTCATCGCTCTCAGAAATAAGTACTTAGCGGAATGAAGCTAATCCATGGTACCCATAATCTAGATTCAATATGAGACATATTAGCTCTTGTAACTTGATAGTCTCCGACCACTGACTGTACCTTTCCTTTTCTGCGCACTACTAGTAGCAGCACCTCCCCGAGCATTATTAATACTATGATTTCACTCTCATAGACGGTATCGCTCCGTGTCTGACCTGAAATCGAGGTGTCACGTTCGTTACGCTCCGCGACTGAGTGGCAGGCTCTTCTCTCCTTTAAGTTCGTGGCGGTACCGCCGCACTTCACATTTCTGAATCAGCGTTGAATTTAATATAATAACCTTATTTATCAGCTTCGCTGGCTGCTATAAATGTATAGTTTGTGAGCTCTAGCTTCCTTCCGTGACTCTGACTGTTTGGCACCCGCTAGTGGTGTGGCCGTAGAGGTCGGATCCTGCTACCGCGGCACTTGACCTTCAGTGTGCCTTCCCCCTCATGTTTCGGAGATCATTGAGAATAGTTGATAAGAAAACCGCAAACCACCACTTGCTGTAATGGTGGTCCTTGGTGGAAGGTTCAATGACTTCAATCTAAGAGAAACGACCTTATTGAAGTTATTGAACGCGGAGCACGTGATCACTGATCACACAAGTAATGCATAAAGCATTGAACAATCGTAGTGCATACATATGCATAAGTCATACACAACTCTGCTTTAAATATCCCCATGTATTCCAGCACATATATCGTTGCAGTAGTCTATATCATCATGATTCACACCATATCGTCTGCTGTCTTTGCCCTTACATTTTCCTTGCGTACTAGTAGTATCATACTATCACCCACGCTGCACACGTCCGCAACGGTGTCACTTTTGGCTTGCGAAACTAACTATGCGCCTGAAGCGAGACGATGATATAAACTGTGAGGAGCGTGAGCGAAGTAGTGATGTTTTTCCCCTTGTATGACTCTTTGACCTTGGGGACATAGTCATCCAATTCATCCACTGCATCCACCCGCCTATTTCGTCATCAAGTCCTCAATACGTACGTTGACTGGTCATGTATTCAGTCGATAGGATTATGGCGTAGTATACAGCACTCTACACATAAGGAGATACGGCCACGTAAAGTGCCCTGCTCTTCTTGAGAATAATGAACATTGAAAAATGATGCGAGGGCAGCTGATATTCACTGCAACACCGTTCACGTAGTCGAAGTCGAAGTAAAGGGCGGTACACAAATTTCGGGAGAAACTTTGCGGTGTCTTGCAACTTATCGATGGAAAGAGTACATGGATCACAGACCGAGATCGTACATGCATAGTACATAGCGTCAATGGACAATGATACACAACTCTATAGTCCTCCGTCACCCATATGACATTTCAAGGTGGTATGACCGGCCCATCTAATCACGATCGAAATAACTTTGCTACAAATTCGCCTGCCTTGCTTTCTGGGTGGAGCTAGGCGACCGTTTCATTTTCCTTAGTATCTTCTGGGGGAGAATAACCGGCCACGCTGCGCGCTTATGCAATGGAGCACCGCGCTCGTGGAACGAAGTATGCGTTTGAAGTGTGACGACGACATAAAATGTGAGAGCCGTGAGTGCAATGGTGATCTGAATGTAGCGAACGAGCGTCTCTAGAGACCCGGGGTTGATCTCTTTGACGTTCATCCCGAAAACAGACTGAGGACAAGTTGGTCAGATGCTATGGTTCCATACGGAAGACCTCTGCTTACGGCTACTAAGCTTGCCGGTAGGAATATCATCGTCAGGTACGTGACCTTGGAAAAGGAATTTATCAGCACCTGGTGCGGCGATTTGGTTTGAGGAAGGGGGTACTACCTGTCTCATAGACGCTGAGTCTCTGATATTCACATTCGCGAATGCAAGGTCCATGACATTCTTCAGCTGCTTGCTCAACATGTCCCGTCGCTTCTGTAGACGATCAATTTCACTGAGTAGATTCTCGCACTCCTTCTTCATAAGCTCATTTGAGACTTTGCGCTTTTCTTCATAGATACCTTCACGATGCATGGCTGGATTGGGGGTCTTCTCGATGAAGGATACTGATAGCTGAAAGCCATGAAGAAGTGATTCGTAGAACAGAAGATACGCTTGGAGGGTATGAAGGTCGCGCGTGTGCTCGACACGAGACTCTGTCAGTACGTCCGACTCCTGAATGCACATGAGCCACACCACCACGCAATCCTACGTGAGGACAGCGCACCAACGGCATAACATAGTTATGCAGCGACTCCAAAGTCTCATCCCATGTATATAACGCATACCATAAAACCGCAACGAAGAGCAACGTCGGGTCATCGGACTTGGAGAATATACTTTGCCAGTAGACACTGTCACCAACAAGCCGCATCAGCGAATGAAGACGCTTAGCAGATGAAATTGATGAAGACTCTAGTGTCGAATGATGTCGGTGTATTGGTGTAGGCTCTGGGTGATAGGAGATAATGGTACTTTCTTTGTCACGGACCATATGGATCGCGAGGAGGTCGATGAAGAGGACATCGCCATCTATGGGGAGGGGGGGTTGAAACGTGAATATAAGGATAACGATAGACATACTGGACATATGAAGAGGTGCCTGGGTGTTAATTTTATTATCTATCGGAGGTGACCGGGGAGAAGAAGTGAATGATTGTGACTTCGGAGTTCGTACGAATGGCAGGGTAATAGTAATGTCTTATCGTGCACATTAGCATGCACTCTCAAATAAGAGCTTTGGACTTACGATCTCCTTTGCCATGGATAAGTGCTTCCTGGTATCGTGAGGGTATCCAATTAATGGAAGACGTGAAAAAGAATGGTTCGATGTTGTATCTGTGCACAAGGTCTTTCAGAGCAAGTAGACAAGCAAATGATGCTCCATACCTCGTGCCCAGCATTTTCAAGACAGGTGACGATAAGTCATCCACAAATAATGATCTCACTCTGATATTTCCGGGTCGCTGTAAACCTCATCATACACCCACACCAGCATATAGAGGACACAATGAGATTCACCTCTGCCTGCAATATATTCCAAAACTCATTCTCATTTGCGCTCGTCACCGTACTAGTATGACCGTTTCCGTCCATATCTGGGGTGGTGAATTTCCCGGTATCAAGCACGTCCAACCAGTAAATGCTAGACGACCGATTCTTCGAACACTTTTCGAGCATTTGACTACGCTTTACTTGATCGGGAGTCCAGTTTCCGAATAGGCTCTGAGGGTACCCCCGCCAAGTTGTATCAACTTTAGGCTCCTCACTTTTAGCAGTCGTCACATCGACATTTCTGAAGTCCATCCAAGGCCATGGCCCAGATGGTGCTGCATGTCGATAACTGGGAGCATCAGTCAATGACAAGGAAAGGAAGACAGGACGTCGAGACTTGGCTGAACGTACTGTGGCGTGGGCTGTGCATCCTCAGACTTGAGGCCTTGAAGAGGAATGTCTTGCGAGTCATGCTTGTGTACTTCGATACTAATGGACTCCAGGGGGACCTGTGAGCTGCTGAGTGACATGTTTATTTCTATGATAGCTTAACGCTGGGAATAGTATGGCATTCATGGAGAGAATTTATATTTCCTTGTAGTCGGGCGCTCAACACTCCGTGTTGAATGTACGTGGTCAAAAGACGGTATATTGCGTAATGTCGTATATGTCCCTTCTTCATCCAAGATTCAACACACAGGTCAAGCCGATCACGGATCGTGCACAGTGCTCACAAGAAGCGCTTCGGATAGAACCCATTGGCTAGCTGGAAATGGATACACACTGTTTTATTGCCTCTTCCCAACTTGTTTCGTGCCTCGATGCTGGAAACGTGATGGCAGGAAGTAGATGGTTTAGATGGTCTGAATAAAATAAGACAGACTTAAGTGGCTTAATTGCGGAGTAATTTCCGGTCCGTCATTTGCACCCTGACACCCTGTAGTCAGAGTACTCAAGCTTCATGAAGCCTTGCGAAATTCGATTGTACTAGTTAGTGCCTCGAGGTCTCATGATACGCGCTCAACGGAAATCCAGGCCCTTCTCCATGTTAGCGCCAACATTTAAAAAACTTCCCTGCGAATGATTAACCAAGCCTTAGCGAGGTTATTAGTGCCTCGAGGTCCTATGATGCGCGCTCAATGGAAATGCAGGCCCTGCGACTTCTTGGCACCAAAGTTCAAACAGTGTTCCTTCTCCTGTATCACCAAAACCCTTCAACCTCCAGAACGTAAATCACAGTCCACGTACTAATGGCCGTTCGAGGGCCCCGCATTCTACTGCGACAATCCTATCCATTTCGTCATCAACTCTCGAGACGTATTAGCAGGAAGCCAGAAGATGCCCAAGGAAGCATGGATGGTCTTCCATTGCAGGGCAGTTAACAGCACCTCCCCTAACTGAGCGGTGTGGACACGCAGTTCATTGATGGGATGATGGAGTATGCAGCTCCGCGCACAGGTGGTGCTGCTCGAGAGCCTTGTTCGGCTTCACCCTGTCATTACGTAGGCTGGGAGTCCTCCGTAATTCTGATAGAGATAGCACCTGAATCTGAAGGTGAGTCGCGTGTCTAGCAGACGATTCAGCGCTTACCATACTCGATAGACCTAAGCGCCAACCTTCTGACCCCTAACTGTCCATTTCCTTCCGCTCCTCCCTGAGTGTACTTATTTTTACCTTGGTAGACGGTATCACCATATCATTGAGTCCGTGTCTAGTCTTGAGTGCAAGTGTCAGGAATCAGGATTGTCTGAGTCTCGTTGCCATTCCCGCTGTCTATCTATCACTGACCCCTCTTGAGCCAAGTCTAAACCTAACACAGTATTAGTGTGTCCACCAGACTCGCACTCCTGAGAGGGAAGGGGAGAATGCTGATAAGCTGATACGATAGATGATTAGTATCGGGCGTGAATTCCAAGATCCGTGGTAATAAAAATGTTGGTGCTACGCATGCACAACGCGCATTTAAATTTTTCATCACAGCCTAAGCTTAGTAAGGGTCTACGTACGCGAGGACTCCGAGACAGTACCGAGACCCCTCAGACCCCTAGCACTTTCCTATTTTGAGCTGCCCATGATGCCAATGATTGCGAGCTGCCACTGAGCGCTGAGCTCTAGCTTCCCTCTTCTATGTATTGCTGCTGGCGACTAAACAGTACTATTAGCTAGTGTATGGTGCCCAAACTGTCGGGGTGAGCGCTGAAGCGCCGCTTTAAATACTAAATTCTATCTCGTCATGCTTTGCACCATTTCTCGAGTCATTCAATTACATATCTAAACAGCGTCAGATCTATGACTACCGTGTCAGTCTTGTATCGCATCTTCATCGTGTTCATGTTCAATACAGATATCCCGCTGCGTATGACGTGCGCTAAGTCCGCTGCCGTCATGCTGTTAGACCCTACATCGCAACATTGTACTCACGTATTATATATTTTGTCTATTCTTGTTCCCTTTCACGTACTAATCCATCTCCCACGAAGTAGACAAAAATTGGTATGCAGCTGTCGATTCATAATGGCTCTTGCCAATGAGTGCGTCGAGTTATTTGTAGAACAGTCATACAGCATATGGTACAAAAATAGGTGCAGCTACGAGGGAGAAACTGTGCTGCATCAATGCGCTCGGAATGCAAAATATATGACAGGAAGAGTAGGACATGTATGAGGAATGTCTAGGACTTGAAGGCCACGACTCGAAACGACTTTGGGATCGTGTCAGCTAGCTTAAAACCTTGAGCAATGATAAAGCATTTTCAAGGCGTGTCAAAGGCGCATCACAGTCATCCCCAATTTCGCCCTTGTTTGCTTCATCTGCTGCGCTCGTTTTTCTTTTATCACCCCTCCAAAGGAAAATGATCGACCACGTTCCCACCACTGGCAACCTCGCTTGTGTGATCAGTCTGATGACGATATAAACTACGAAGACTTGTGAGCGCGATGGGTGTGAGCGTCTGCACAGAGTCAGAGCCATTGATATCTTTGACGTTCATCCAGAAGACAGACTAAGGAACAAGTGTGGTCAGATACTATGGTTGTGCAAAAAAGAATTCTGCTTACGGCTATGAAGCTTGCCAGTAGGAATATCATCAGGTACGAGTTCTGAAAACAGTCTGTCAGTATCTGATGCAGCGATCGGTTTAGGTAACGAGAGTACCCTGATTGTCGCCTCTGTAGACTTTTTCGTCAGGTACTCGATCTGAAAGTAGTCTGTCAGTATCTGGGGTAGCTATCGGTTCGGGGAAACGAGGGTACCTGTGTCAGAGCCGCCGATGATGTGACCGTCGCCTCAGTAAGCTTTTTCGTTAGATGCTCGATCTGAAAACAGTTAGTATATGATGCGGCGATCTTTTTGGGGAATGGAGGGTACCTTTCCAAGAGCCTCCGAATCTTTAGTCGTCCCCTCTATAAGAGTTTTCGTCTGCCTACTGTCCACAATATCAAGCAGATTTTTCAGCCGATCGTGTAACATCATCCTTCGCTTTTCTAGACGATCGATTTCGCTGAGCAGATTCCCACACTCCTTCTTCATAAGCTCATTTGAGGCCTTGCGCTGTTCTTCATAGATACCTTCACAATGCATGGCTGGATTGGGGGTCTTCTCGATGAAGGATACCGATATCTGATAGTCATGAAGGAGTGATTCGTAGTGCAGAAGAAGTGCTTGGAGGGTATATAGGGGGCACGCGTACGCGGCGGGAGGGTCCAGTATTTTCGGCACCTGAATAAACTTGAGCAACGGCACTTCAACCATACATAAGGACCACATACCATGGAGCTAACATGGTTGTACAGTGACTCCAAGGACTCGTCCCACGCATATAGAGCATACCACAAAATCGCGAGGAAGAGGAACGTCGGATCTTTGGACTTGGAGAATATATTTTGCCAGTAGACACTGTCCCCCACAAGCCGTATGAGCGAGTGGAGGTGCTTTGCGGATGTCCGGCACCCCGTAGACTGGGGGTGGTAGGAGATGATGATGCTTCTCTTTACGTCGCGGACCATGTGTATCGCGAGGAGGTCCATGCAGAGCATATTGCCGTCTACGAGGGAAGTTAGAGCATGAATATAAGAACATTGATACACATACTGTGCAGAGGGGCGCTAATGCCGTTATTTATCGGATTTAGGCGGGATGGTTGTGATGTTGCAGGGTCGAGTTGTGTTGGAGAAGTGGATGATCGTGACTCGGACCCCTGTGGTGCCTTTCGTACGAATGGCAGGGTGATAGTAATGTCTTATGGCGCATATTAGCTTGCACTCCAAAATGGATGTTTTGGACTTACGATCTCCTTTGCCATGAATAAGTTCTTCCTGGTATCGTGAGGGTATCCAGTTAATGGAGGACGTGAAGAAGAATGGTTCAATTTTGCAGCTGTGTACGAGGCACTTCAGAGCATGTAGACAAGTAAGAGGTACACAATACATTGTACCCAGCTGGCGCAAGGCAGGTGATGTTAAGTCATCTACAAACAACGATCGCACTCGGATATTTTTGTCCTGTAAATCCCATCTTACATCCAAACTGGTACACAAGCATGAACGAAGCTCACCTCTCCCGGAATCATGTTCGAAAAATATTTCTCTGGATCAACTGTAGTAGGACCAGCTTGGGGAGTAGTAAATTTCCCGTTGTCAAGCACGTCCATCCAGTACATGCTAGACTGATCGTTCGAACACCATTTGAGCATCTGACTACGCTTTACTTGATCTGGAGTCCAGTTTGGGAATAGGTTCTGAGGGTAGGATTGACCAACACGATCGCCAGTCGTAGCAGTCCGAGTATTATCGGGGGTATCAAAGTCCATCCATGGCCATGGCCCCGATGGTGTGGCATGTCGATATCTTGGTAGAACATCCAAGTTAGTAGGAAACAAGGGTTGGCAGGAGGAGGTGTCCATTAGCGGTTGGAGTCAGTTCGTACGACGGTAGAAGAATTTATATGACGGGCGCTCAGGGTTCCGTGATGAATACACGTAGCGGGCAGTTCGGTGCATATGCCTTCTTCAACCAAGATTCAACACACAGGTCGATTGTACACGGGACTCACAAGAGCATAAGATCAAGCCCCTGGATAATTGAATGATTTCATTTCTTAGTTGGATGTATCGGTATACCTCACCGTTTCACTTCCTCTTCTAGATTGTTCCATGCTTTGATGCGAGATGTGTGAGGCATACACGAGGTAAATAGGTAATTTAGATGATCTGGGTAAAATAAGGCAGACTTATCAGAGTGGCCTAATTGCGGCGTGATTTTTGGTCTTTCATTTGCACCCTGAGGCTAGAACACTCAAGCGTTAGAGAAGCCATTTAGTTGCCTCGAGTCTCCACGGTACGCGTCCAACGGAAATCCGGGTCCTTCTGCTTGTGGGCGCCAAAGTTCAAAACCTTCCCTGCGAATGTTAGGTCTAAGTGTTCTTCTTCCTGTATCACCGCCACCAAAACCCTTTGACCTTCGGGACGTAAAATGACTGTTCACGTACCAATGGCTGTTCGAGAACCCCGCATTCATCTCCTGCGACGATCCTGTCCATTTTGTCACCAAATTCTCGATGCGTGCTGGCAGGAAGCCAGGAGACGCCCAAGGAAGTCTTCCATTAGAGCGCAGCTGACAGATGAATCTCTAGCGCCTGCACAGGAAGGTGGGTGTGAAGAGGGGAATCGAGCCAATCAAGATTCAGTCAGCGCTTGTGCCTCGATAGACATCCCAAACTTCTGACCGCTGGCTGTCCTTTTCCTTCCCTGCGTAGCAGCTGCACCCCGAGTAGTATCATTAATACCGATTCCAATTTCACCTGCGCGCTACCAGGCTTTACCCTCCCTCATGCTCATGGCAGTACCGCCGCACTTCAAGTTGCTGAACCCTCGAAATGAACCTAATACAATAACCATATTTATCAGCTTCTCTAGTCGCCTAACTATTAGGCAGGTCCATGGCCGCCATAATTCGTGAGTTCTAGAAGCGTGTGCATGTGTGCATGTAACTCGTCGGCTTGAACGGAACAATCCACCAGATTTGCAGCAGCTTGAAGGAACATTCATGGATATGGCTCCCTTCCATGAGTTGGTATCTGCTAGTAGTGTGATTATGAGGTCAGAGAAGATGACGACCCTGCTTTCGCATTTTGGCAGTTGACGTCCCTGCACACTCATGTTTCCGAGATCAACGTGGCCAAGAAGGGGTCACTGGGAATAATGGGCATTGATGAGAGAGCCACCACAACAGTGACACCACTGCTACTTGCTGCAATAAGTATGATGAATGGTTCAGTCCATATTCCGGAAGAAAAACCGTGATTTGGGTTGTTTGATACTGACAGACCACGTGATCACACACAGATATTACAAAATGTATCATGCAAATATGTCAGGAACTTATCTACCAAACTATGATATTCCAGTATATATGTCGTTAATCCATATCATGATGATTCACACCATGTCAGCCACCGTCTTCTCCTTGATTGGTTGCAAGGATGCTTTCTCGCGTATCACCTTCCACAGCAGAATACCCGGCCACGCTGCGCGGATCCGCAACGGAGCATCCACCTCGTGAACGGAACTATGCGTCTGAAGAGTGATGACGATATAGGCTGTGAGCATCGTGAGCGAAATGGTGACCTCGACGTAGTGGGCGACCGTTCCTAGAGATCCAGGGTTGATCTCTTTGACGTTCATCCCAAAGACAGACTAAGCATAAGCATAAGCATAGTACAAGTCAGATAGGTTCCTCATGAACGGGCCCCATGCTTACAGCTATGAAGCTTGCCGGTAGGAAGACCATCGTCAGGTACGAGATCTGAAAGCAGTGGGTCAGCATCTGGTGCGGCGACTGGATTTGAGGAAAGGACCAGAGCGTACCTGTTTCATAGCCGCCGAATCTCTGACTGTCGCCTGCGTGAGCTCTCGTGTCTGCTTACTGTCCGCAATATTAACAGTCGCGAATGCAAGGTCCATCGAATTCTTCAGTCGGCTGCTCAACATCTCCCGTCGCTTTTCTAGACGGTCAATTTCGCTGAGTAGATTCTCGCACTCCTTCTCCATGAGCTCATTTGAGGTCTCGCGCTGCTCATCAGTGAAGTCTTTGGACTCCATGGCCGGATTGGGAGTCTTCTCGATGAAAATGACTGATACCTTGAAGTTATGAAGGAGTGCTTGGTAGTGCAGAAGATGGGCTTGGAGGACATGAAGCTCGCGTGTGAGCCCAAGATGACTGTCTTGCAGTACATCCGACTCCTATAAACTTTTGAGCAACGATATTTCCTCACTACATGAGCACATTACATACCAGCTTGCTAACATGGCTATAAAGTAGCTCGAAGGACTCATCCCATGCATATAGTGCATACCATAGAATCGTGAGGAAGAGGAACGTCGGGTCTTGGGTCTTGGAAAATATATTTCGCCAATAGACACTGCCTCCTACGAGCAGCATGAGAGAGTGGAGACGCTTCGCAGATGTCTGGCACCATGTAGAGTCGGGGTGGTATGAGATAATGGTGCTTGTTTTCGCACCGCGCACCATATGGATGGCGAGGAGGTCGATGAACAACATGTTACCATCTAGGAGGGACGTCAGAGCATGAATGTAAGGACAACAAAATACATACTACGCAAAGGGAAAGGAGCCTGTGTGTTAATTTGGATATCTTCCCGGGGCGCGGATGATGAGTGTGATGAGCGTTGGGTCTTAGATTGCGATGCTGTCGGTGAAGTGGATGGTGAGCTTGAGTGCAGTGTTCGCACGAATGGCAGGGTAATAGTGATGTCTATCACACACTTCAGGCTGCAACCCAAAACAGAAGCTTTGTACTTACGATCTCCTTCTCCATGAGTAGGTGCTTCCTGGTATCGTGAGGGTATCCAATTAATGGAAGACGTGAAGAAGAATGGTTCAATGTTGTATCTGTGCAACAGGCCATTCAGAGCAAGTAGACAAGCAAAAGACGCTCCATACCTTGTGCCCAGCATCCGCAAGACGGGTGACGATAAGTCATCCACAAATAATGATCTCACTCTGATATTTCCTGGTCGCTGTAAATCTCGTCATACACCCACACTAGCATATAGAGGACACAATGAGATTCACCTCTGCCTGCAATATATTCCAAAACTCATTCTCATTTACGCTTGTCACCGTACTAGTATGACCGTTTCCTATATCTGAGCCTCCGGGGGTGAAACTCCCGGTGTCAAGCACGTCCATCCAGTAAATGGTGCTAGACAAATTCTTCGAACACTTTTTGAGCATCTGACTACGCTCCACTTGGTCTGGAGTCCAGTTCCCGAATAGGTTCTGAGGGTACCCCGGCCAGGATTTATCGATATCATTATGGTCACTCGTAGCATTAGAAACCCCGACGTTTTTGAGGTCCATCCAGGGCCATGGTCCAGATGGTGCCGCGTGTCGATATCTGAGGAGAGTATCAGTCGGCAACAGTAAGAAAAAAACGTGAACTGGACTGAACTTACGGGGGTGCAGGCACCGCAGGCGGCAAAGCTGTGGTGGTATCTGACTTGGTGTCTTGAAGAGCAATATCCTTCGACTCAACCCTGCGCTCTTTCCAGGTGGCCCGTGCTTTGTTGAGTGCCAGTGCCATGATAAGTTAGCGTTTGGAGTCAGTTCATGTGGCAATCGTGAGTAAGAGTACTATGGATTTATATTTGTGTCGAGATGGGCGCTCAGAGCATGCTGAATGTACGTGGTTGATAGGTGATGTATATAACCCGACATCATTTGCACACGGCTCGGAGTCGGGCCCACCTTAAGCTTTAACCAAGATTCATGGTACCTACTACCCACCTGAGCGAAATCAACCACAAATCATCGGCAGGGTATTGTAGGTCAGATTGAAATAGAAAGTACTGTAATATTTTATTATTCCATAGGCTCGACACCTGCAGCCCATCACAATCCTTAGATACAAGAGGCACGAATGCCAAGTACTCTGTTCCAGCCTTTATCATTTGTCTTTATTTTCTCACACGTACATAGTGTCATTATTTTTCAAATAGCTGTAATTAGGTCACTCAATTCATCCGTGCCCAGCGGAAATCCCATAATAAAGAACGCTCTTCCCACCTCCGCTGAGAGTGTCTAGCTGCTCTAGCAGCATATTCCCTTCGCCGAGAAAGGGAATAAGGTTGTGTTGGGTTTAAACACCTAGCCCACAAGCATTTTATCCGGGGTCCTGTCCTGGTGCACGTGACATCCCTCAGAGCTGGGACAAACTGTCTTCTGTCTATGGGAGACTAGATAAATCCAGCGAATCAGAACGTCCCTTAGGCTTCAACCTCTTTGCGGCAACGCAAAGTTCGACCGTCCAGGTGAATTCGCTAAATAAAGCCAGAATGCATACCCTATGTCTATCTATATCTCTCACTGGCAGTGTTCCTTGTTTTATTTCTGTCACCAAACCCTCCCGCAGCCTGAGGGAGCCAGCAGCAGGGCCCGGGACCACGCCGGTGCCAACTGAGCGTGGTGGTTACTCAATCGTTACATATGGCGTACGGTTTTACCTGGGTCCACATGCTGAGGTACACTTTCATCTGACAATTATTAACTCTACAGTAAGTTAGTCTCCCGTAGTTGGAACATTAGAAGGAATACAGTCGTTCCTTCTTAATAATGACAGTATGTATGTAAGGGGCGAAAGAAGTGGTTCACCAATTCGCAGCGCTAAACTTCTCGGAGTACACACTATAATTACTTCACCTCCGTTTTCGTCAAACGCTAGAGCATGCTAGCCAAGTATTAGACTGACGTCGACAACGACAATTCAAATGATCCGATCGCAAATCTCTTTATGATTTGTGCCCGATATCGTGCTGGGATCAGTATGCGTCAGGAAACTACAAATATCTGCGAGATGCCTATTACACTACTCTCCTACGATTTCACCCCGTCGTCTGGTCCGAGCAGAACTCCACGCCATTGTGAGTAAAGTATATGACTTTTCGGCTTGCGCAGGACATGCTTGATGGCGGGTTCAGTTTCAGTGCTGTCGGAAGTATGTTTGCCGCAACATGCCAGTGCATATATAACAAGTATGACAACAGAAGATTGTACGGCACAAATTATGGACTCAAATTCCTGACAGACATTGAAGGCATCAATCACAATTGGTCCAGCACTGAATAAAAATTTAAAGTCAACCAGAGAGGGACGCAGAGTTTGTAGCAGTGGTCCATGAGCAACGCACAGACCATCGCCGCGCCATAACGACTTGCCTGGAGTAGAATACAAGATCAAAATTGGTGCATGCACAAATTTGTCGGCTGACGCACTGTAAATGTCTTAAAGCTATCTTCCAGATCATCTTGATCAAACGACCATGTGTGTCAGAGACAGCTGAGGAAAGGCGCAAGCAAGCTCGTGAGTCATCACGTAGTACGGGAGGCGCTGGTCGTTCAATTACCCTGCCCCCAAAAGGTACACAAAGAAGGTCGTATCAAATAAACTCAATGCAGGACGGATGGCTTCTCCCAAACGGACAGCCATCGGCTTGACTCCGGCTTTCTCGTCGTCCTTTATGTCCTGAGAGATTATAAATTAGCCCATGACAGCAATGCAAACTCTCCAGGTAAGTCACCTGACACGCGTAGATGTTATCATAATCGTACAGACATATCCAAGTACCGAGGCATTCTCAGTGGCTAAAAATAATGCCGTATATGCCCGCACCCCGTAATCGACAATCATAAAATTACAGTGTCCTGGTTCCGTGTTCCAAATAATTAATCATATGATTGGCGGAATGGGGATGATATACCTGTGATATGAGCGAACTCGAGACTAGATTTGTGCACCATCTGCAGTGTCAAGTGGAGATATGCAGCTGGTGAATGCAAAGGTACTTGTCTGAAATAGAACCTACCCGCTGCGGGTGTCACGAGGGTGCATCTATGTCACTTAGCTTAGCAATCTAGCCTATTGCCTGGTCGTCTATGATGCGCAATTTCGTGGCTCCAGGTTGGAATTTTTAGGTCGATTGAGCGTCTTTCGAATCCGCTTTAGTGCCAGGAGGTTCTGCTTATCGACTGGCTAATTCTTTGCAACGCACCCGTGGGAGCATTTGGATGCGTGAGAAGTTTGTTTGCACTCCTTCCGATCTTTCCCCTCCGAGATATCCGACCTCATGTGTCATTTGAACCAACAATGTGAGTTTGTTGTCCTTTACTTGTAAGACACGGCTCATGTGTGCTCAGTTTTTGTCTTCTGAAGTCACTTTGTCATTTGGCTCGCGTCCTGGACTCCTGGATAAAAGACATAGTCCTTGCTTGAACGTTGTTTTGTTTCGATCTGGTTCGTCCTGGTCTGTCATGTCCCGCAATGTCATGTTGTTCTGTCAATATGCTTGTTTGCGAGACACGATGACCTATTGTGAATATGTCGCTTACTACCGATATCAAGTTTACCCGTCTTCTATTTCCATCACTATCATTGAAAGATGCCTCAACATCTTTATATTAAAACACACACTTTCAACTTTGTCCTGTGGCGGGAGCAGTACCTCGCAACGCGGGGTGCGAAGACTGCCGCAGGCAAGTGGCTGTGTACAGATCGACCGGAATCACTTTGTGCGACGATAGTACTCTGCACCCGCACAGAATCTGCTAGGAATCATTTCCCAAGTTCTCGTAAGTATATAGTCCTTCATAGGTCTTGTTCAATCGGAGTCATGGATTGGCGCGCGCAGCTGCCGCTATGATAAGCAGACGACAATGGGAAGAACAGTTCATTGTGAGCTAAGCCTTTGCTCACGGATAACGTGTACTTCACTGATGCGTCTGGCACTCGGAGGCAGATGACACCTAAATTTGATCGCGGATTCTAGAACATCTGTCACAGATTCACTGGCAGCCGCAGGTGCGCGCCGTTCCATAAGTTACCGTTATGGTCCTCTTGTGCTTCAGTGCCACCAAAGCTAAATATTTCATTTCACAAATCAGCGACCGAGGACTACGTATCTTGTGCCACTTACTGCGTCAACGCCGTGTGGACAACAATGTCGTCCTCATTATCAAGGTTTCATCAACACCAACGTGCACTGTACAAGGAAGGATTCGCGCCAAAGTCCCTGTACCGTGGCCCAATGACAATAGCGCTATACGCCACAGCATGTCAGTCCAAGCAGAGGTCGTGTGGGATGCGTTTGTGACCTCTGTGAGGAGGAAATGGTGCCTGATAAGCTCCACTCTGACATACCTACATGAGCGCTCCCCTCCCGCGGAAGAAGTTTTGGCAAATGTTAGTCACGTGACTATCAATATATCATTTTCATCTACATACTTACATTTAGACAACGTTACGGCAATGACGTGCACGTGAGTGTAAATCCTAGAGTTACAACTTGGTTACGATACTACTTCCTTCAAAGCTTGGCGATTTTGGGTGTGCACTGTGAAAACATACCATTTCATTCCCACCTCACATGACGTACATTCCAAGTACTTATCATCATTTACGACAGATGAGCGACTCGGGCCGTTGAACGTCGAACGAATAGTAGTACCTTATTCTCATCAGTGCTCGAAACTGTCTCGTGCGCCATTCGAAAGAACGCATTCAAGTTATTGGCCTCAATACCCATATTCCCCCACGACTCGGACGCACCAAGTTAGATTGTTTCAACCCACTCACTTTCTACTCTTGGTGAGTTTTTGGCCCGGATTCATGTCTCCTTCAGGCCCGTGGTCTGCACACGATTCAGATCAGATCACCCTAAAAAGGGTCTATTTCTTCTTTATTCTCATACCTCGCTTATTGTTCCCAGAATCAGATCGTTACTTCGAGTGCACTGGACTGGTGCCTGCCTGTATGCTCGGCGGAGCTAGACCTTCTCATACATCGTCAACCTACAAAAGACGTAACAACCCAGACCTGCCCGAAGTGCATATTAAGGTAGATGGCGTACAGATCCAGTGCGAGCATGGCGTCTGCCTTTCCACCATTCTACTATTGCCCAATCAACTTGAAGCGCGGCCTGCCTTGGTCAATTGTGTGGCTTCCCCGCTGGTTTCTTACATCGCTGCCGCTGGTGTCAATCACTTTTTCATATTGTTGGGGCAGACCTTATGTTACATGGCAGAAGGTAGGAGCTGGAATGGAGAGTATACGCTGGCAACTTGGAATGAATAGACTAGAACAAGGTAAGGCTTCCTGATATCACATGGTAGAAAGCCAGAATGGAGAAGATGCGCTGGCAACTTGGAATGGAGGAGCGGTTGAACCATACATCAGACCGCTCGGAGGACTCGGAATATTTTGCACGTTCTATCCACCGTCGCTGAGCTGCATATTATTATTGATAACCCACCCACCTCATCTTAGTGTGTCTTGGAATTCATGTCTCTTCAGGCCCGTGGTCTGTGCATAAACCAGACAGCGCTCAAAACGATCTGTTTCTTCGATCCCGATCCCCAACCCTTCAACATATGCTATCTTCTGCATAAGGTCTTACCGGATCATCAATATTGCTTGGAGTGGGAGTCAGACCTTCTTGCGATCACAGCTAAGTGCATGTTAACGTCAGCGGTATATATATTAATCCAGTGGTTCGTTTACATTTCCGCCGCTGGTCCATTCAAGAGGCTGCTCGCTCTCGCTCAAGCGCCGTATTTGTCAGATATTGCTAACCTTCCTGCTGGTTTCTTAAATCGCTCTACCGGTATCAATCTACTGTTTCAGCAGCGGCATGTTGATGTGGCACACCTTATCATGATACGTGTGTCGTGTGATGGAAGGTAGAAAGCTAGATTCAAATTCAGAGGATACGCTGGCACCTGTGCTCAATGACTGCTCAGACGGCTCGAGCCTCCGGGCAGTATTGGGGCGAATCAGGACGGCGGAATACTCCGACTACCTGGAATATAAATTCGTTGGGTCACCTACGTTCCTTCATCCTCACCCACATTTTCTATCAAACTTGAACACGTTAACAATGAGAGCCATCATATACGTCCCTTTCTTCGCTCTGTTCTTCGCTTTTGCGAGTGCCGTGCCCTCACGGGTGCCACGGGTGCCATATGTCGAGGTATGCATCAATTTTTTGCATTGGGCAATCGGCTAACTTGCATCAGGTCGCACGTACCTGGCGCCCCCCGGCACCTCCTGCAGATGTTTGAGGGAGGGCGTACTATCCAAGCGGTGTGGACACCGCGGATGCATGATAGAAGAGACAGATAGAGGTGGAGATCAGCACTTAGCTGTCGTGATGTGTCCTGCATAGTACTTGTATCCACTTACCTTGCCATTTAGCTATGTACTTCTCTTGACAGTGTATTCCTTGTCTACCCTTGACAGACCATGGACGAATGAAGATAGTCGTTCCTTCTAGTGTACTCCACGTACATGTGTTCGTTGTTAAATACTTCTTCAAAGGCTCTGTTCTTTTCTGCAGTATTATGATTAATCGAGTGACACGGTGAATCATATTTGTTGCAATCAAGACAACTTGCCTATAATTAAATGATCGACATGTGGAGTCTAGACAGTACAAATAGTGGGCTATGTAGGACCTAGTTATTCATTCATTACATAGGTGTAATGAGTATGATATAGTACAAGTGGCCAATGAAAGATGCGCCGTGATGCATGAAGCTTTGAAGAATATTATTAATGAGATACATTACCCGCGCTCTCCCCGAGTGTCAGGGGTCCTGCCGTCACCCCCACCACCATACCACGTTGTATTTCATTTGATCACGCTCACTCATCATCTTAGTGTCTTGGAATTCATGTCTCTTTAGGTCCATGGTCCATTCACGAACTAGAACGCGCTCCAAACGGTCTGTTTCTTCGATCCCGACGCTGTATGCATATGTTATCTTCTACGTTCAGTTTTTCCCGGACTTGCTTGCCAAGGTCATCTAAAAAGCTACTTCTTGTTCGTCAACTTCTTGTTTTACAGGGATACCTATAACACTCGCGCTCAATCTAGTCTCACCATCATCGTGAAATAGCGTGAAACTCAACCTGCAAGCAAGGTCGTCATTGGGGGATGCCTAATCCTTCTTCGCATATACTATCTTCCACGCATACTTAAGTTCTTCCCGGATCATTGTTTGGAGTGGGAGTCAGACCTTCTCACAACCATAGCCAAGTGCGTGTTAATGTAGGCGGCATACTGATTAATTCAGTGATCCATTTCTACCACTGGTCCACTCAAGAGGCTGCCCCGCCAATTACTTATCGCACTCGCTCACGCGCCGCCCACCTTTATAGATTGTCAACCTCTTTGCTGGTGTCTTGAATCGCACCCTCAGGTATCAATATACGGCTGCAGCGGTGGCATATCGAACCTTATCATGAACGATGCATATATTATCCGGTAAAAGGTAGAAAGCTAGATTCAAATTCGGGGGATGCGCTGGCAACTGTGGCTCCATGAGTCATAGTCAAAGCTCAGACAGTCTCGAACCTTCTGAAGAATTAAGGCAGCACAATATTCCGGTTACCTTGAGTCCAAACCCGTTGTGGTGCTAAAGCACGTGTCATTTTCTGTTCAGCTTACAACACGATGAGAACCACCACCTTTTCTTCGCTCTTTTCATTGCGTCTGCGAAAGCCGTGCCCTCCCCAAGTCATACGGCTCGGGAGCTAGTGGATGTCGAAGTATGCATCATTTTTTTTTCTTTGGGACCCTTGCGTCGGGCAATCGGCTGACTGGCATGAGTCAGAACAAAAGATTTTTTAGCTGCGATAAACCAGTTCCAGCTGTTGCTTTAGAGAGGGCGTACCCACCAAGCGGTGTGGACGCCGACGAGAATCCCCAATGACTTATATAACCGGGAGGGCACGACCACATACAGTTGCTTCTTGGAACCGACCGTTCATGCGCCGCATCAGAGAGACGGGTAGAGTCGGAGGGAGATTAGCCCCCATGATGTGTCCTGGTAGTGTAACACACACTTGCCTTGCCATCTAGCCACATACTTCTCTCGACAGTCTATGGACTCCATGTATTCATTATTGAATTACTCCTCAAAAGTGGCAGTATTATCTTTAGTTTAGTGACACCGCGGATCACAACGACAACTTGCCTACATATAATGAAACAATCGACATGTTGACGGTACGAGTGAGTATCGTAGGCTATGGAGGTATCTACAATCTATTAGGTAGGTATAATATAACGTCCATATCAACGTCCATGGGTATGATGGGCCACTACTACAAGTGGCCAATGAAAGATGCGCCAAGAAAAACGAAGACTCGTAGGTGTCATTAGTAGAGCAAGACATGCTGCCGCCAAAAACATGTGGGTGGTGCACACATCACTCGCGATCCGTCATCTCAATATCCCTCAACGACCCCTTTCCCCAGTTCTCTTTAAACTTCCTAATGAGATAAAACATCGGCCATCCAGCGCGCTCCACAAGAGTGCTGTTCCTGTGGAAGAAGGCGCCGCCTGATGCCTGACACGCAATCACAAGCCACGTAGTGAAGCATGTAAGAGACAATGTCGTCGCAACGTAATGCACGAGCGATTCTTGTCCCTTGGTGCCAGTGATTTCATTCACGTTCATCCCAAATAATGTCTGCCGTCAGGTAAATCGGTCAGCGTTTCACACATCGCAAACGTTCAGCACATACCGCAGTGAACGAAGCGGGGAGGAATACCATGGTCAGGTACGAGATCTAGAAAACCGTCAATTCAGCTAACAACGACGAATACGAGAAACAAAACGAACGAACGAACCTGCTTCATCGCAGCAGAGTCCCGGGTGGTAGCCTCCGCCAATTTCTGCATATGCTTACTGTCTTGAATGTTCACAGTCGCAAACGCCAGATCCATCGCGTTTTTCAGCCTACTGCTCTGCATGGACCTCCTACTCTCCAATCTCTCAATCTCAGACAACAAATTCGCGCACTCCTTCGCCATCAGGTCCGTCGACACCTTCCGTTCTTCAAGACTGTAGCTTTCCGACTCCATAGCGGGATTCGGTGTCCCCCGCAGGAAATTGACGGACTTTTGGAAGTCTTGGAGGAGGGATTGGTGGTGCAGGAGGTGCGCTTGGATGATGTGTAGTGAGCGCGTGAGTTTGATGTCATTCGTTGAAAGCACTTGGGATTCCTAGTAATAGGGACGGCGTTGTGATGATAAACAACCGCAACAGACAAGAGTAGGTTCCTTAGACGGGACGTACCAGCCAATTAATATGAACATACAACACCTCGAATGACTGGTCCCATGCGTAGAGAGCGTACCACATGATAGCTAGGAATAAGAATGTTGGGTCTCTAGACTGGGTGAAAATTTTCTGCCAGTATACGCTTTGCCCCGCACGATTGACAAGGGAGTGGAGTCGCTTTGCGGAGGGACGGCGCCAACTGGAGGTTGGGTGGTATGATATGATTGTGCTCGAGTCCACCTCGCGTATCATATGTATTGCGATGAGATCTTGGAGGAGAATATTACCACCTGCACAACATAGTTATTTATGTAAGCCCTAGGTCAGGAAAATATCAACGCAGTGCTTACAGCGAAGGGAGAGCGGTGCTTGGGTATCGATGATCTGTTTTTGATCGTCTTGAAAGAAAACACTTAAGCGGGAGTGGTTGCAGAATGACGAGGAATGACGTACCATCATCAATGGGTATATGAATTGGAGTTGTAAATCTCAATGAGCCTGATGGTTCAGCTGGTGTCGTTGGTAGAGTAACTGGGTTTTTCATCGTCCGAATGAATGGAAGTGTGATGGTAATATCTACACGTAAAGTAAGACTCAGTAGACCACTAGACAGCACATCAAAGTACGCACGATCGCCCTTGCCTGGCCGAGCTTCTTCTTGGTAATGCGAGGGTATCCAATTCAACGATGAAGAAAAGAAAAATGGTTCGATATTATACCTAAAAGCCCGTGAGCAACATAAGCGACCCAGGAAAGAAATCATGTACTTGGTTCCAAGCATTTGCAGCACAGACAGAGACAGATTATCCACGAACAATGCACGAACACGAATGTTCGCTGGTCGCTACAAAGGCATCTCAGCATACATACACATTGGCACGACTACGAAGAGAACAGCTTACAGGCGTCTGCAACAGCTCCCAAAACTCATCAGCACGATCGCGTGTTGCTCTAGTTGTTTGGTCTCGCCCCTCCGCATCAAGAATAGTAAAAGTGCCGTCTTTCAAAACATCCAGCCAATGCACCAAGCAATCGTCGAGCTGTGAGCTATTGCTAAGCATCTTGCTCCGCTTCACCTGATCCGGCTTCCAGTTCCCAAAGAGATCCTGAGGGTATCCACGCCATGACTGGGCGCCTGCGGGGCGTGAAGTTGATGTGGTGTCAGTGTTAAGCGCCAAGTCGGTATCGGTATCAAAGTCCATCCATGGCCAAGGACCGGATGGTGCTGCATGGCGGTAACTACGAACGATAAAAGGTTAGAAGATCTCAGTCATCGCTGAATTCTTAGGCAAAGTCTCGGGACACTCACATTGGTGTAGGAGTGGAGGGAGGCATCGTCCTATCATTCACGTTGACGTGGGGAGCACTGCGAACGCCACTAGGAAAGGTCACGGAGAGTCTATTGCTCGTCGACATCTCTACGAAGTGGTCTGGATTCCAGGTGAAAAGAATGAATGGTGAAGGGATGGCATACCTAGATATAATGGCAGGAGTCACCACAACGACCGCCGGTGTTCATATGAACG
>LVVM01002411.1:582-24625 GCA_001882365.1 Rhizopogon vesiculosus
GATGAGGTTGGTCCGATCAAGACAAATCAGGACTACGTGTGGAGTCTTGCATATTCACCTTCAGGCGACAGAGTTGCACCAGGCGGGCACAACGCAATTTGCATCTGGGACAGCAACACAGGCAAGCTTCTTGTTGGCCCGATCAAAGACCTGGTTTATGGTGTTGACTCGGTTGTGTGGTCATTGGACGGCAGCAAACTCTACTCCGCCTCCGACGAATTCGCGCGTGTTTTCGACAATGTCTCAGGCACACTGCTCCATCGCTTCAAGAACAACGGTACCATACATTCCGTCGCACTTTCACCCAAACATAATGTGCTGACGTGTGGGAATTCGAGGTTTTGCACAGCTATGGGACACAGAGTCCCATAAACCGCTGGGCAGCCGTTTCACCAGGAGGCGAGCAAACCACTTCACTGCGTGTCATTCTCTCGCGATGGGCAGCACCTGGCATATAGTTGATATGACGAGAAAATCACACTGTGGATGGTCCAAGACATTGCTCCCCAGCCTACCGTACGTGCCCCCATGAGCAACACTGGAGATGTTACCCAGGAAGAAACTCAACCTAAGCCTCCGCTATCATATTTGCTCAACGTCAGTAGTACTACTACTCACTCCTCACCTTGATCACAGGTCCACCATAGGTTGATGCTAGAAACCCTTTTGTATATCCTGGAGGCGATGACATCATGGAGGAAGTGCGCGATGATCCATATGACAACTTTTTCAGCGTAAGACTTGTGTGTTCTGCCATGCAAAATGCGCTATCTGACACTCCCAACTCATAGTCTTCCCAGTCCTCTCTTACTCCCACACCATCCCAAAAATGCCGCCTGCATGATATGGGATTGCTTGAACGGCGGAAGCGCCATTTCCCCGGACTTTCAAACTCTCCTGCTCTCGCGCCCGCAAATGACAAACCAACAGAACGCACTCCGGAAGGAACGGCCACAGGAGGAGATGAAGATGTGGAATGTGACAAGGGTGTTGACCAACCTCATGTAAGTTTTGTCTCGACTTTTCTGCACTAGCTCCTCACCTCCTCATAGAACAATGGCAAAGGCAAACAGCGAGAAGACCTTCCTGCTGGGGCAGAGGCCCAATCACCCTCTCCCCCTGCTATGCTCGATAGCGACAATCGCAAGTGGAAACCAACCGAGAACAAAGAACGAAAGGGCGAAGCAGAAGACATGAAGGATGAAAGTCGTGAGGATGCTGACCCATTCCATGTAAGTGCTGTCTCGGCTCCCACCTTCCTATTCGTCTCCGTAAACCCATTGCTGACCGGTTGCCCCCCTTTATCACCTTCAGCGAGTAAGTCAACTGTGAACTAGGCGAAACATATTATTCACGCTCGCCTCCATGAACAGCACCGCGATGTTCAACAAGTGTCATTTACGCAAGTGGAATCTGATTTCGGTGTCTCCACTCATTACTTCTCGCGACCGTTTTGAGTCACTCTTAGTTGCATTCACCTTTTGGCCCCGAAGCAATGCTCAAGGACCTCATTGGATCCATCACGAAAGTCGGAAACTATTCCGTTGCCCGTGGCGGATTCGGTGAGATATGGAAATGCACCCATGAAACAGATCTGGGAACAATCGTGGTCCGTTTGGGATATTGTTTCTTGTCCACTTGCGTTGAGCTTGATGCTTTACTAGGTCGCAGTGAAATCATTGCTATTAGATGCTTCTGATTAAGTCGGCGAAGCAATGGAGAAAAAGACCAAAGTGAGTATCTTGATGAAGGTTTGCATTGAGGGTCTATGCCTGAGCTTACCGCTTGCAGAGGATACAGCGTGAACTGAAAATATGCCTACGGCTTAAGCATCCAAACATTCTGCCGGTGCATGGCTACACGTCTGGTTTCGGCCCATTCATGGCGATAGTCACCCCCTGGGAAGACAATGGAAACCTGACGACCTATTTGGAACGCGAAGACATGAGTCTTACTATCGTCAAACAATTCCAAATCGTAAGTCTTCGCTTTTATTACGTGTCGACGAGAGACTCATGGCAATGCTAGCTCAGAGATATCGCAGCTGGCCTTCAATATCGTACGTGTTAGTATCGTGCCCCTGAGCTGCGGTTGTGACTTCCTTCGCAGTTCGCACCAACAATGTCATTCACGGCGATTTGACCGGGGTAAGTGCTACCCTTGCCGGCAGATTTTCAAGCTTATTTAAATGATAATCAAGCCAAATGTCCTCATTCATGGCGATGGCACTGCTTGTCTTGCTGACTTCGGTCTTTCGCTGTTGTACTCTGACATCGTGAGCATCAGTCAGGTTTCCTGGACTTCGGCGTTTCATGGAAATTTTCGATGGTTGGCTCCTGAGTTACTTGGAGAGCCAGAGGATAACCTACCCGTACGACCACGACAGTGTAGCGACATCTATCCGTTCGGTGGTATTATACTACAGGTATGTCGGAGGAATTTTCGCCCTTTGCGGTGAGATCTTTAGCTCCGCCTCTAGGTTCTCACGAGCAAAGTTCCTTATTATTATCTAACTGAAGCAGCCGTCACCCGATCGATATACACTGGGGGTAAGCCTTCTAGGTCACGTTATCCTGCGTTCTCTGACAAGTATTGGGATTTTATTGAGGAGTGTTGGTCGGCAGCAGCTCAGGAACGTCCATCAACCGAGAGGGTTGTCGAAGTGATTAGCGATGAGTTTGACTCATTGTCCAGTTCTATGTAGTACTGGTCATTCAATTGATTGGCATACGACGATATTTGTTTAGTCTCACTGGATACTTGTGACCGCTTACTTATGTTCTGTATGTTCTCCACGTCGCCCCCGTAGGTTGCACAGCGTAGCATCAGTCCTAGTACGAAAGCCAACAATGTGCGGGGATCTACAGCCCTCCCACAGGCACGAGCGAGCAACCGATGAGAACTAGACAAGCAGCGCACTGTGCAGGGTTCGTGACGCAAATGACCAGACCGAACAAACTAGGCTAGAGAAGGGGTGCCGTGGAAGAAATGAAGGTCGACGCGATTAGGGTTACTGTCCAAGTATTTCCCTTCCGGTAGGGCATGACGATATCCCTTTGTGGAATGACATTCACGGCGCAATTGTAGCTCAAGTGTCATCAGTCCCCTGAACAATCTCTTGGCACAACGCGCAGTTAAAGCAGTAAGACATTCCAGGTCATTTGTACTCCTAGTGAATTCAGATTCGGAGGGCGGACGCAGTCCATCATGTTCGATCAATGTGCTGGATCTGGAATACAAGTCGGCATGAAATGTACACCCTCATAGCAAAGTCACGGGAAGGACTGACCCTGTACGCTAGTCTCTCGTTGCTGCAGCTTCAACCACATAACCGGATACATCACATCGCTCCCCAGCTTACCGCATGTCCTCCCATGAGCAAAATTCAAAATTCAAGATGTCACTCAGGAAGAAACTCCTGAGCATCATTTAAACTGCAACGGCTTTGACTGACGAATTCTCCACTAATGTATCACATCGTTGACGTCCGTGCCGTATCTTCAAACCACTCGCATGAGATCACTTTCAAAGAGGCCTCTCAACCCGATGTGACTTCTGTTGAACTCGGACGTTACCTGATCGTTTAGGTTCAAGCGTCACCCTAGACGTCACCGTCAGTTTTAGTTTGAAGTCTATCGGTTCCGGTATGTTATATGTACAATATCATTCCATTCTTACACAGCACGGAAAATTTCCGTGCCTATACCACCGTTACTATAAAATACGCACCGCGTATCGAAACATCTCAGTTCTCTACCAGTGGCTGAGATGTAAGTACCTACATTCATTTAGTCTACCAGCCGCTAATGAGTTACTAGATACATTCGTTTATTAGATCTTCCGACTCGTCGCGACCACTCTGCCTCTTATCACAAGAACTTCAGCTTCAGATCTAGCAAGTGTCATATGCATCATCGGGATGTGCTATTGCGGGGAAGGCATCAGCGTTGCAGCCTGGATGTCACGTTGTCAGTATCTGCGATAATAGAACGCGGTCCACCATGTTAGCATGATTGGTAATATCCAACAATCGAAGCAAGATAGGTCCCTTGATTATTAGCACTGCCCCATGATACCTGTGCGTGCCAAGGCCCATAGCTATGAAACTTGACGCCTGAACACCAAACGACAGAATAAGTAAAGATAATGATGAATTTGGTCAACCGCTTCCATCATGAACAAGGTCCAATTCAGACAACTAATCACTGGCGTAACAAGCCAATTCACTACAAAGCCGACCGTGGAGGAAGCTGCACTACCAACGCAATCCAACAGGCCAACTGTGAGGCACACATTCCAGATCCATGAAGGCGGTATTAGGAGTTTTGTTTTCTTGCACGACAATGTCCACATCGTGAGTGGTTCGCGAGACGGCACGATGCGCAAGCGGGGAGCCATGGAAATGGGAGGGCAGACGCATAGAATCACTAACACTTTCACCGGACGGAAAGACGATAGCGTGCGGGAGGGAGGACGGAAGTGTAGAGAGCTGGAACACGGACAGACAGACGAGTGAAGGCATTTGGACGAGTGATAGCAGCTGGCCTGTGGAATCGCTCTCGTGGTCTCCCAGTGGAGTTCATATTGCTAGCGGGTTCACCAATGGAGCAATCCTGATTCAGAAAGCGGAAAGCTGAGAAGTTCAGGTTGGTCCAATCAAGACGGAGCATGGCACAGTGTGGAGTCTTGCATATTCACCATCGAGCGACAGAATTGCATCAGGCGGATACAAGACAATTTGCATCTGGGGCAGCAACACTGGCGAGCTTTTTGTCAGCCCGATCGAAGACCCGGGCAACACTGTCACATCGGTTGTGTGGTCGTCGGACGGCAGCAAACTCTACTCTGCCTCCAAGAAATTTGCATGTGTTTTTGACAGCCCCTCATGCTCACTACTCCATCGCTTCGAACACAACTTTCCGCTCTGGTCTGTCGCACTTTCCCCCGCACATAATGTACTGGCATGCGTGGGAAATAAAGGTATCGCACAGCTGTGGGATACAGAGTCACATCAACCACTGGGCCAGTCATTTGGCCAGGAGGATCGGAAATCCCTTCGCTGTGTGTCGTTCTCTCGAGATGGGCGGTACTTGGCATATAGCGGAGAGGACAACAAAATCACACTGTGGATGGTCCAAGACATCGCTCCTCAGCTTACACCACCTGCTCCCATGAGCAACATTCAAGCTATTGCACACGAAGAACCTCAGCCTGAGCCACCATCATCCTATTTCCTTAGCGTCAGTTTTGCTCTCACAGTTCACTCCTCGACTTGCTCACAGGTCGATGATATCA
Source organism: Rhizopogon vesiculosus (assembly GCA_001882365.1). Classification (NCBI taxonomy): domain Eukaryota; kingdom Fungi; phylum Basidiomycota; class Agaricomycetes; order Boletales; family Rhizopogonaceae; genus Rhizopogon; species Rhizopogon vesiculosus. The sequence goes on from LVVM01002411.1 coordinate 5,878, forward strand.
TGGAGGCGGGGGATAATAATCCATACGACAACTTTTTCGGCGTAAGTCTTTGTTTACTTTTACTGTTTACTGTCGTACAACAGGCACTATCTGATATTCACCACTCGTAGTCTTCCCAGTCTCCTCTTGCTCCCGCATCACCTAATCCCTCTAGAAAACGCCGCATGTGGAACAACTTCTTCAACCTTTATGTTCTCCGCCATCCAGTAGACGAGTCCATGCGGTTGCAAGCACGCCCGAAGCGCCATTTCCGTGGTCTTTCGAATTCTCTCGTTCCTGCGCCCACAAACGGAAAACTAACCGAGCGCACGCCAGAAAGAAAGATCGGGGGAGAGGAACGTGGCAAGGATGTACACCTACCTGATGTAAGTCCTGTCTTAGCTGTTCTACACCATCTCCTTAATACGATGCGCTGTCAGTATTCCGCGAATATCACGACCTGCGCCGTCGAACTGAACAACGACAAGGGCAAAAAACGAGAACTCCCTGCGCCAGCAGTGGCCCCACCCCCTGATTATCCCTCTCCCCCCAGTGACGGCAGTCGCAAACCGTGGAAATTCCTTATGCGTGCTCGATGGAAGGATACCACTTCTGGTAAGAGTCCTCAAGTGAAGATGACATGCGACCCCCCTCCTGAGAATACAACATCGCAAGTGATGTCCAGACAGACAGGTGTATTCGTCATGCGCAGCACATCAGCACTGACAATATGTTCTCGTAGTCTTTCGAGACATCTCGTCCTCCTGCAGCACATGATCCATCTTATTTTGCCCAACGTTCCCACCCGTCCTCGTCCCGCCATTTGTGGAACACTCTGATTCCATCTCGACACCGCCAACTAACAAATGAGTCCATTTCACTACAACCACGATCTAAACGCAGTTTCCTCTCGCAGCGCACAGGACCACTGCCTGTAACAGTCTATGCCGCAAGACCAAGGAATGTGAGCAGCAAATCGGCTGTCATTTCTCTGTATACATAACCGAGTTTCTAGCTCTACTGGTTGGCCCCTCGCAAGGTCCAGCCTGCCGATCGAAGTGCAGAAGAGAGCGGGGACGGGACGCTAATGCTCAGACCGCTCAATCAAGCTCAACGGCAGTTCAGACATCAACAATAATAGTTCAGCCATCTACAGCAGGGACGTACATGCTACAGCACCCTCAGGTGCATGCTGCGACTCAACCTACTGCAGATGATTATGATTTTGGCAGTTGGGGAAAATTTTGCCTCGCGTTCTGGTGCATCCGCCGTCCGGTAGCCGCCTCGTGATATTACTCTAATAACTGTTATTTTCCTCATTTCTGTATCTCTTTGGCATATGCACCGTCTTTACTTTCATACTGCCTCGTTCCTAGATACGTATTTTACTCACCAATGGTTGCCGATTAATTATCTAGGTCCATGTTACCCCAGTCAGTTTCGTACATGTTCGAAGTAAGTGAATGGGATGTCAATAGATCTCTATTCTGAAGTATCCTGCGCATGCGAGAAACACTCGTTGACATAACGGGAGGCGTTATTCCATCACACGCCTGAGTGTATAGGATAGGTGGCTGCTGCTGCTGCGTGTCTCAGAGCGATGTATATGACAAATATACCTTCACGAGCGGGTGCCAAATGAAACGGAAAGTGAAGTTTGGATGCATGAGCTGAGTATTGAGATAGCGAGCTACGATATAGGCCACAGGTCACGCGGAGCCGAACCAGCTTGATTGTAATTTATAACCACACCATTGCCACCGAGCAGCCTGTGTTTCGACCTCAATGTATGGAAACTAGACAGATCCCCAAGGCGCAGTGCACGCTGTATGCCCGAAGAGCAAAGGCAAAACTTTCGTGATTGTACAAGCGAGCTTATGCCGTTTTAGATGAGAATTAGTAGGAGACCATGGGCCTGAGGACACAGATAACAGTGAAGATGATCATCGCAATTCAGAGTAAACAGAAATGCACTCATCGACATTTGCGTCCGACTGAATCCCATTCAATGTATGCCTTTCCTAACCAAACCCATAAAACCCTCATGGATCTTACCTGCGAACGAGAGCGGACACAACATATGCACAACGAAGGCAGACGCACAACGAGGGCAGACGCATAATGCAGGTAGAGGTGCAAGGAGCTTTCAGCTTACACAAGAGGAATGTGCTAAAAATAACTGCATCGTTGGCCTGGGCTTCGTTGCTCGACCAGACCCTGGTCAGTGGTGAGTTTTGCACGCTGGGTTGTTTTCCCTTCTGGCGAGGGATGGAAATGGTCATACGCGTGCACGAAGACTCATCCACACCGCACTTGTGTGCGCCTAAAGACGTACCAGGCTATAACGTCCTAACGATGTACGAGCATACAGCCTTAAACCCGATGTCGAGATAATTTGACGATGATTGGCTGTGGAATTATAGTCTCAATTTGTGATGTCCTCTTCAGAGGATCATGCAGGGGCAAGTTGGTCGAATCTCCTGGCTGTCATTTCATAGTGAACATAATATCTGGTAGATTTGTGAGAACATCAGGAGCGCTCTATCCGTTAACAGGCGTCCTGAGTATATAAGACGAAGTCGACAATTTCACCGCCAATACTGGAATGCATCATCATCCCATTATGCCGTGCACAGAAGGTGGGCGATCCGACTTATTATCGCACCTGTGAGAAGCAGTGCCGAGGTAAGGGTGACTTCAAGTGCCACGCCAGTCAGGGGCGGTGCGCCGTCATTTCAGTCTGATATAAACCTTTCAAATCTTAAAAAAAAACTCACCTGTGATTTCTTAGATATAATACGCAATGAGTCAGTTTTCAGACGCTCTACTTGAGTAAGTGACTGGGGCGTAAATAGATCTGCATTCATTCTGAAGTATCCTGCACACATGAAAACCGATCTTGCAAGGATAGAGACGGCACCACCACCGTCATGATCTTTGCAAGATCTGGTTTTCGTGATGTGCCTGCCCGGCTTGACCTGAAAGCCCCAGCTTTGGTGTGGCTTAAAGTGGCTTGGGCTTTCAAAACCTCAGGCCAAGCCGCGGCTCGGTTTGGGCCTACTCAGGGCTTTCGATAATGTAATAAGTCAATATTCAAATTCAATATTAATCAGACGCTTACTTCGTGCAAGCGCCCTACCGGGGGCAAAAAAAAAAGTCGTAACGACGTCAATGATTTTAAATTGTTGAAGCCTGGATGCTCTCTGCGATGGAATGCGATACACTACGTTGGCATGGTCGAAGATTTTTACTTATAGCGTGAATGATCATGGAGAGATCCGTATCAGATATCACGGTCATTAAACCTCCGGCACAAGAAATGAGAGATATAGAGGTCCCATAGCTTCCTATGATTGGCGCTGCCTGATGGCCATATGTATAAAGCTCACCCACCATTATTGGCTTGACAAAAAGCAAGAGAACGAGTAGACCAAACGGTGGGTCTAGTCAACCACCTCATCCAATATTTGATCGTGAACAGGGGTCCGAACCAGAGTACACTGTGAAGGTTACTCAGCGTAACGAGCCGATTCCCGCCAAGCCGAACTTGGAGGAACCCCCTGCATCACCAATGCAGTCCAAAAAACCAACAGCGAAGCATGAATTTGAGGGCCACGAAGGCGAGATTAGTAGTTTCGTCTTCTTGCACGACGACGTCCACCTCGTGAGTGGTTCGTGGGACGGCACTATGCGCAAGTGGGACTGCGAAACAGGTCTTCTTGTTGGGAAGCCATGGAAATGGAGGAGCGGAAGCATACTGGCACTATCGCTATCACCGGATGGAAAGACAATAGCATGCAGGAGAGAGGACGGAAGTGTAGAGAGATGGAGCACGACTGGAGAGAGGATCGAGGGCATTTGGAGAGGTCATAGCAACTGGGTGCGGTCACTCTCGTGGTCTCCCAGCGGAGACCATATTGCCAGCGGGTCCGATGATGGCACAATCATCATTCGAAAAGCAGCAAGCGGAGAAGTCAAAGTGGGCCCGATCGAGACGAAGCGGGGCTGGGTGTGGAGTGTTGCATATTCACCTTCAGGCGGCAGAATTGCATCAGGCGGGAGAAAGACAATTTGGATCTGGGATAGCAACACCGGCAAGCTTCTGGTTGGGCCGATCGAAAACCTGGGATGGAATGTGACATCGGTTGTGTGGTCGTTGGATGGCAGCAAACTGTACTCCACCTCTGACGAATCCGCACGTGTTTTCGACAGCATCTCAGGCACACTACTCCATCGTTTCGAACACGGCAATCGGCTTTATTCTGTTGCTCTTTCACCCAAATGTAGTTTACTCGCGTGTGTGGGCTGGGGTATTCCACAGTTATGGGACACAGAGACCCATCAGCCACTCGGCCACCAATTTAGCCAGGGGAATGGCGATCACCTCTATTGCGTGTCTTTCTCTCGCAATGGGAGATACCTTGCATATGGTGGGGGCGACACGAAAATCACCCTGTGGATGGTCGAGGACATCGCTCCTCAACTTACAGTACGCGCTCACATGAGCAAAATTCAAGCTGTTACACAAGAAGAACCTCAATCTGAACCACCGTCATCATCTTACCTCAACGTTCGTAGTACTCTCGCACTATACTAGCTACTCCTCGCATTGCTCACGGACCATTACAGGCCGATGCTACAAACCCTTTCGCGCAACCTGGAGGTGATGGCATCATGGAGGAGGGCGATGATAATCCATATGACAACTTTTTTGGCGTAAGACTTGTGTTCTGTCATACAAAGTGCGCCAGCTGATACTCCGCATTCGTAGTCTTCCCAGTCCTCTCTTATTCCCGCACCATCTGATCCACCCCGAAAACGACGCATGTGGGATATCTTCTCCACCCTATCTATACTTCACCCACCAGTAAACGAGTCCATGCGATTGCAAGAACGCCTGAAGTACTGTTATCGTCGTCTTTCAAACTATCCTGTTCCTGCGTCCGCAAACGGCAAACCAACCGAGCGAACGCCAAAAGGGAAGGTCGGAGGGGGAGATGAAAATGCGGAGGGCACCCAGAATATTGACGTACCTGATGTAAGTCCTGTCAACGTCTCAGCTTTCATTTACTGGAACCTCGGCACTATGCCATAAGTGCCCTGGGAATATTCCGCCCGCCACCGTCGAACAGAACAGCAGCAAGGACAGACAACGACGAGAACTTCCTGCTGGCGCAGAAAGCACGTCACATGCGGGTTCATCTTCACATGTTGTTCCTACACACACGCATACATCATCGCACATGATGTCCGGACAAGCAGGTGTATTCGTCATGCGCAGCGCACCAGCACTGACAATATGTCCTCGTAGTCTTCTGAACCATCTGGTCCTTTTGCAATACACGATATCTCCTATCTTGCCCAACGTCTTCACCCGTCCTCGGTCCGCCATGTATGGAATACCCTGATTCCGTCCCGCCACCGCCAACCAGCAAATGAGTCCATCCCACTGCGACCACAATACAAACGCAGTTTCTTCTCACATCGCACAGGACCGCAGCCCGTAACAGTCTACGCTGCAAGACCAAAAAAAGTGAGCAGTAGATGGGCTACCATTCATTCTCTGTATACATAACCGAATTTCTAGTTGTACTGGTCGGCTCCTCGCAAGGTTCAGCCTGTCGATCAAAGGCCAGATGCAGGGGACGGGCACGGGGACGCTAATGCTCAGACTGCTCAATCAACCTCAGCGGCAGTTCAGACATCAACAGCAACAGTTCAGCCATCCACAGCGGGGCCGCACGGGGTGCAGCGCCCTCAGGCACAGGCTGCAACTCAACCTACTCAAGAGGAATATGACTTTCGTAGTACTTGGGAGAATTTTTGCCTCGCGTTCTGGTGCATCCATCATCCAGTGGCTGCCTCATGATATCACTGTACTTTTCGTCATTCTTGTATCACATCGGCATATGCACTGTCTTTACTTGATACCGCCTCATTCCTGGATACATATTTTACTCACATCAATGGTTGCTGATCTAGGCCTGTGCTAATGTGTTATGGACTCAGTTTTCATACATGTTCTGTGTGTCCAGCAGAAACTCTACTGGAATGAGTACTGGAACGTGAATACATTGGGATTTTGAAGTACCTTGCGCAGACGATGACTCGACAGGAGGCATTATTCCATCACACGTCTGTGTAGAGCGATTTATATGATGAATATGCCTTCATAATATGAACCACAAGTGTATTGTCGAACTCCTCAATCAAACTGAATTCAAGAGCTTAGGTGCATGAGCTGAGTATTGAGCCAGCAAGTGATTCGCATATTTGGACACGACCTGCACAGGTCACCAGGAGCCGAACTAGCTTGATTGTAATTCATATCCACACCACTAACCACACTCCTTACACAGGCGTCTGGTAGACAGATGCCCAAGACACAATGCAGGCTGTATGCCGGACTAAGAAAAGCGAGGAGCCTTCGTGATTGAATAAATGACCTTATACTGCCTTATACTGTTTTAGATGAGAATTAGTAGGAAGATCACGAGGCTGCCGACATGGCATAGATGACAGTAGAGATGATCGTCACAACAACCCTTCCGAACTAGGTCGATAAAGGTCTCCTGGATCTGAACTGCCACGAACGAGGCGGATACAGCATATGCACAACGAAGGTAGCGCTCAACGAGGGCAGACGCGCAATGAACTTTCCACGCGCACAAGAGGAATAGAGTAAAGACTACTATATCATTGGCTTGAGCTTCGTCGCTCGACCAGAGCCTTGGGAGCATTGCAAGCTGGGTTGTTTTGTCAACAAGAAAACGGTCATACGCGTGCACGAAGACACCCTCACCGCACTGGTGTGTGCCTAAAGAGCGCTCTTCACGGGTCAGGCTATAGTGTCATTCTGATGCAAAAAGTAACAGAGATTTATCAAATTGTAATCAGATGGCTCTGATATTTGGTTAGGGCACCGAGAAAACCTAACGAGCCTTCACGCAATACATCGGGCGACTTTCCGGTCCATAGTATATGGACCATCGTAGCCAACTCCCCACTCTCGTGCCTCTTCCCAAAAAACTGCGGGTTTTGCTTCGTGCGGGAAGAAAAATGGTATCATCTGGAAGAAGAACCCAATGTCAATAACGAGACTCCATAAGGAGGCAGCAGAAAGCGGTGCTGCGTTGACGCTAATCGAGTCTATCCATTGTGCTTCAAGAGCTAGGGCGTGTTCATCATCGATTTTCTAAGTCTTCAGGATAAGGTGTAGCGTGGCAGGCATCCCCTGGGACTCGGGTTGGGACGGGGAGGTATTGAGCGTGCGATAAAACCAGACAAGCCTTCACGCAATACGGCGGGCGACTTTTTTGTCCATAGTCTCAGGCACATCGCGACCAACCGTATCGTCATACATAACTGCAAGTAAAGGTGGACCCAAAGCCTAGGCAAAAGCTCTATATCAGTAAACTGCAACGATGCAGTGGGTATCTTTGAGAGCCCTATACAAGTCCAAGTAATAAGTGTCCTATATGCACCTACGACGTGTCTAGCAAATATCTCCACATGCCGAATAGCAAATTCACCAAAAATCCAAAAACGATTCCCACCTGTGTGCGCCGTCTAAGTCACGGTCAGCATATAGTTGGCGCGAGGTTCACAAGTAGTAAAGACGTACGAAAATACGACACTCTCGCCACCCTCGTGTTCCCCCTCTTCCCAGAAAACTGCGGGTTTTGCTTCGCGCAGGAAGAAAAATGGCATAATCGGGAAGAAGAACCCTATGACAATTCCACGGAGAATAAGGTTCTGTGAGGAGGCAGCAGAAAGTGTTGCCGTGTTGACACTGTCCATGGAGTCTATCCATTGTTCTTCAAGAGCTCGAGCGTGTTCGTCATCTGAGGTTATAGTGAGTATAATAATGTCTGATAGATTTGTGAAAACATACAATCCTCTTCGCTCTCAAACTCCATGTCGAGATAGTTCGACGATGATTGGCTGTGGAATTGCCGTCTGAAATTCGCAATGTCCTCTTCAGAGAATCCTGCGGCGGCAAGTCTGTCAAATCCTCTCAGTGGCTGCAATTGAGCAACCTGTGAAAGCACTAAGCAAAGAAGAGTCAATGCAATATCACTGTATGCTACACACCAGAGGCTGCTCCTCTTCATTCTCTCCAGGCTCGATCTTAGGGCCAACGGAACAATGCAACCACGTCACCAGCTGATCCTCCTTTGAGACCTCTTGCGAACGAGAGGTGGCTCGCTCTTGTCGCTCCTCAAGCGTCTTCAGCCATTCATGCAGAAGCGTTCCATCCGTTAATAGGCGCCCTGAGTGTATGAGACGGAGCCGATGGTCTTTCAATTCAGGTAGACTTGTGACTATCTGTATGTATATTGTCATAATACGCCAAAGCAGACTTCATAAAACGCACGTTTGCTTTGACCTCCCTCACTGTGTCCTTCAGACTGACAGTGAGCTTAAGGTCCGGGACACCGTCGGTAAATCGAATGGTCAGGTCTCTTGAATCATCCGGCGTGGTCGATGTCGAGGGTTGGTCAACGGGTAGGTCTATTTCGCGCTGTTTCCCTTTGGCCTTCTCGCTGAGCATCGTCGTTTGTGCTGCTTGCAGGCGTCCAGTAGTCTTCTCCTAGCAGGACGGTCGTTCTTTTGTGTTGACTTGCAGTAGTCACTGCAGTGTCAATTCCGCTGCCATTAGTCACGTGTGACGTATGTCTTCTTCAAGATGACTAATCTCGCCTTATACCCACCTTGATCAGTACTCTGACAGTACTCAGTTCCCGCATACACCACTGTAGCTCTACATAACTCTTACCCACTGCTGTCTATTTGCCCATCATGCCGCGTGCAGAAGGTAAGCGACTCGACTTGTTGTATGTTACCTTTTACTGAACGAAGATTTTCAACGCGCAGTCGGAACTCCAAAGTACCTTGCCAATAAGATGAAATCCAAAGGCCTGCAGCGCCTGCGGTGGTACTGTCAAGTCTGTGAGAAGCAGTGCCGAGATGAGAACGGCTTCAAGTGCCATGCCCAGTCCGAGGCCCATCTTCGCCAGATGCTCGTCGTCGGCGAGAATGCTGGACGTCATATAGCTGATTTCTCCAGCCAGTTCCAGCATGATTTCGTTCAGCTTCTGAGCAGAAGGTGCGTCACCCCGTTTCACTCTGATGCAATCTCTAGTAACTTACTTGTGGCTTGTTTAGATATAATACGAAGCGCGTCCGCGCCAATCAAGTATACCAAGAATTCATCGGAGACAAAAACCACCTCCACATGAATGCCACCCGCTGGGTGACTCTCACCGAGTTTTGCAAGCACCTTGGGCGTTCAGGGATTGCGCGCGTAGACGAAACTGAGAAAGGGTGGTTTATTGCATGGATTGATAGCAGCCCCAAAGCGCTCGCGAAGCAAGAGGCCTCGCTCAAGAAGGATCGAGCGACGCGGGATGATGAACAGCGGGAGCGCACTCTGATTGCAGAACAGATTGAGAGGGCACGGGTGGAGAAAGATGAGAGTGGTGAGGGAAGCGCCAGCCCCCCTGTTGAGGAGGGCCTCAAGAGAGACGATGCCGCAGAGAAAGTGGTTCTGTCATTTTCTGCGAAGCCAGCCGCTTCATCGGTCACACCAGCAGCGTCCGCTCCGACAGGGCTGAAGCTGAATGGTTTGAAGCCTGGCGTGAATCCTCTCAAAGCCAATCCGTTGAAGCGGCCTAACGTGTTCAAGTCTGCGGCTCCTGTCAAGTCTGAGAGCCCAGAGGGAGGCAACGGGAATGACAGGAAACGATCCGCCCCGATGTCAGCTGCAGAACGACTTATCATTGAGGAACAAGAGCGCAAACGCCGGCGGATGGATAGAGATAGCATAGCCTAATCATTATGGTAGCCACATTGGCTGTATTTTATTGTATTCTTGTTGGATTTTCTGACAAACTTCGTTTCCCGTACAAGATCAACACTGAGTAATGTTCGAAGTGACGAGTACTATACTAATAGTGAATGTCCAATTCCCAGACCGGTTAGGCGCTCGTTTGACGAAAGCATCCATGCATGCGCACCAGATGTGCGGCTTATTCTGCACAGTCCGCCATCAACTGGGTACGCTTGAAAATCGAGGGCTTATTTTTCATGGTTCCGTACCTACGGACCATTCTGACATGGCTGGGCTTCCTGTTCAAAAGATCTGGTCTGCACATTAGAACTGTCGTACGCCAATGTATCCTCCTCATCCGCAAGTTGTGTCTCCGAACTACTCAGCTTCGTTTGTCAGCGCTTGGTAGCTGCCTCCTTGCATCCTGTCGCATATGGGTCACACCAAAGAAGGGGAATGTGCAGCCGAAGACAGGAGAATTTACCGCTGCAAGCAACGTCTATCCAATGCCTACACCGGGGAACGTTCTCCAGAACTCATCTACTCCGGCAGCCCAGCTTCTTCAGGTCAATCATGACGGATGTTCTTTCACTTCCTCCAATTCTAGGCCACCATCCATCTTGCCACTATCTACCTTGCCAACGGAATGGGATCCCGAGAAGTTCAAGCCGTGTGCTCCCAAGATTTGGAAACGGTACAAAGGAAGGCCGCTCGTGTATGCTCTTTTTTTATTCTATGAAGTATGTTGATCTCAATGTTTGAAGTAGGAGTGACACCGAGACCAAACCTATTCCAGCCAAAAAGAAGGATTTCACAGACAAGCCTGTCAAGGGTTGGGAAAGCGTCATACATCCGGAAGGAGCGCTGTACTTCTATGACTCTAACCATGTATGTCGTGGTGTTGCATTTCGATTCTTTACGTGTATTAAATATCACTCCCAAGCGCGCTTTCACGGATGCAAATCTGAGAAACCTAAGCGTTCTTAAGATCGTCAATAGTCAAGTTGACCTGTTACTCTCAGAAGCCGGCGATGCGGTAGATGCCTTGACATATCTTGCTGTAGAGCTGCTAGATCCAAAATCAGGCATATGCAATTATTATTTCGTACAACACGACAAACGGCTCCTGTTCTGGGTGCAGGATTTCAAGCCGATGTGTATCTACGAACACGTCAAGGGTGTTAAATCGGACACTCACATCAGTGGGTGTCGCTTAGTGCTCTACTGAATCAAACTAACTTGTACACAACCGTAGAAGCCGCTCTCGAGGCACAATATTGGTTCGTCGATACCATTGTGTACGTAGCTTATCGCTCTTGGAGACCTGCATTTCTAAACAATCGACTTAGTTGAACGCTGTCGTTGACCGAACCATGACCGTGAAGGATGCACTGTGAACTATACCCGAGCAATGCTCCTATCCAGCCTCAGATTATCACGGAACTGAAGTACGTTCTTCTTCATGCACACGCAGGTCGGTTATCCCAGTTGTCGCATAATAGTGCCTAGTTGAATTAGGAACTCTGTTTAGACTTCCTAACATCCGATACTTCAGTGGTTCCCTATGACAGCTCTACGCTGCAGAGCATGTTGGACCTTACGAACCAAGTAGTGGATTATGTGTCTCAAACCCAAACCCAAACTCAAGGCCTTGCTGTGCCTTCTACTGTGACGTTGCCCGCCCATCTCATGTGTGTATTAGGTATGGTCTATACTACCTCTACGGCACTCTTCCACTTACACACCGGAAGCTCGGCTCATGCGATTGTTCGGTGAGCATAATAATCATGTTAGAGATGATAGGCGCAGTCGCTGAATCGAACGCTCCAGCTCGTTCAAAATTCCTAAACTTCTATGGCCAAGTCAGCGCGCGTCTCAGCGCTAATCAGTCAGTCTATGAATCAGAACAAACCAGGGGGAAAGGCACAACTCGCCTACTACTTGCGAATATCTTTCTTTGCGGCGCTCCAGCTGCGCAGTACAAATTTCTGCGAGACACGTGGATAGATGATATTTTGAACTATCCTAGGTGGTCTAAATATATTAGCAGACTCAATGGCGACTGGAGCAACGTTACCATCTTCGTGAGTAGTTTTCCTTGCGCCACAACTTGCAGTGATGAATCTTTCTATCAGTCCACCGTGATGTTGGCAGTTGACATTAGTTTTATGGCCGTTCCTGGGGTCGTCAGTGCAACGGTCATGTTCATTTGTCTGTCAACGATGTGCTCCGTCAGCTCCCTGGCTGTATCCATGATTCTTGGAGGTAAAAGTCGTGGGTGGGGCACGGACTCAGCTGAAGGCGCCGTACGTTGCATAATACATAAGGAAGGGTGTAATGCTCACTCGTCATTATCAAGGCATCATTCATGGCTCGAATGGTTCATACACAAACAGACATTGAAGCGCTAGCGATCATGTACAGCCTTCCGTACGCATTCCTGATCTGGGGGTGAGTCATAATTCTGCATAACATGAAGGTCTATTCATGTCCAGACAGAATGCTCTGCTTTGTTGCTGCTCTGGGCATTACTGTTTTCCGCTTTACACACCCGGTAATACTCGTTGTTGTAAGCCTTGGATGGGTTGTGGTCACTGGTTTAACACTGTGGCCCGCGTGGTGGGGAAAACTCAGTATAACGCCGTCGTCTACACTGTCCAAGAAGAGAGGCCAGGCTAGGAGGGATGTTGTTTGATTGTATCTATCACGAGATCATACCCCTTTTCTAAGTCAATCGCCACTCCCTTTGACTTGTTCATGTTTCAACTTACTAACTGTTGTGAGACTAGCACGCTGTTTCAGAATGATAAAGATAATATACAAGGCTAGTGTCATTCATGGTCCGATTCAGTACGAGAGAAACACAATATGATAATGAATTTGGCGGGGAAAGTAAGGACGAGTGTTAACACAATCACGGCAGGTATATAGGGTGCCGAAGGCGAAGGCACTTAACAGCACATCTCGCAAGGGCAACCTACATATAACAATTAGCATCGACCGCGCATTGAAAAGGGATGTTGACATACAGATGATGTCTGCACAGCATTCGCAAGAGTCCTGAGAAGGCAACAATTAGATCAGCTTCAGAGTGTCACAATTTCCACCAGTTACCTTGCAACATTCTACAACGAAGAGTTTCAGTACAGTCGAGAGGTTTCGTTGGGATCTGAACTCACCAAAGCAAAGAAAGCACGCGCAGGCGCCAACGAGACAGTCCTAAATTAGGGCGAATAAAGTCAATAATCTTCCCAAGTGTCAGTTTCCGATAGAACGCACCTTGCCAGCTCCTCCACCGCGGAGACGCTTAGCTTGATGCTCCTGGTGTGTTTGGGTATTGTTCGCAGGAGCGGGGTTCATGACGCCTATTCAAAGTAATGCGCAGTCGCCATGAATTTTCATTCCTATTATCTCGAAAACACCCACTCATTTGCACGGCAGCTCGAGGCTGGCTGGTGGTGGATGTAGCGGTGGGCTCCATGTCGACGTTAAGTGTGGATTTGGTGAAACTTGAAGGTCGTGAAGGATTGGGAGAGAAAACGAGGAGTGGAGTCGTTGGGTCAGGACCTTACTTATAATGATCTCATTGACAGTGACTGCGCTGGACGGAAGCGGAAACACATTTTGCCCATTGGGAATTTCGGATGCGGTCTTGCTATGACCACTACTTAGCATTGCCTAGGCTAAGCCCAGGTGGTGAAAAGCATAGCCAACCACTGACACCGGGTCAAGTGACGAATAATGTTGCGTGCCTCGTGGCAGTGTGTTTCAGAGCTTGGAGGGTCAAAGGATTCCATTCACCCAGCGACTTCGACGCAGCGCTGAAGGATCATCGATCATCAGGAGATTACTGCTGGAATTTATGTTGTGTCAATGGTGTCATTCGTGCTTTCATAAAATTATTCCTGTTAGTTGCTGATGAGCTCGGGTGGATCTGCGGAAGTCAAAGCTTCGCCGTTGGATCCAGGGTTCCGTTCGTAGCTGCCATGTCCCTTACGTATGAGAAGCTCAGGCTGGTCCCAGATCGAGTCGCACCTCCTCATGCACCGTGCAGAGACCTCTCCGGCTCTTGCAACCTAAACTGCCAACCGATGACTCATCGACAACGAAAGGCCGTTAACTCGAGCCAAGTGGATGATATTTTTGCCAGGCGAGGACGCAAATGAAATTTAACACGTTTTGATGGCCCCAGCTGCCGCAGTGTGGCTCATCTCGGCTGTGCCACGTCTTGGAGGTCACCGCGAGTACTTGTAGCTCATATTCGGCAACAACAGGTCATGGCATTACGACGTACAACGCCGATGAGCTATGTCATGTTTCCGCTAGCGCTCTGCCGCTATCATGGACAAAGGTACCTCACACTCCACTGCTATTGCCAATGAGGTTTCTTCGTTGAACGACATGATTCTGAGTGTTGATCAGGCGACCTCCTTCTTACTTGCTGAAGTTACCTCTCCCTTCATCAAACGACTTCTTAGAACGTAGCGGAGTTCAATCGCAATGCATGTCATGAGTGTTGACTCTTGCTACGCCACAGCCCACGCCTTCGTCGGCCCTTGCTAGCTGTGACTATTGTCCGGGTTGTGGCAAACAAGGTGAATCTGGGAAAGAACTTCGGCTACTAGTACGTACAATTACTATGTTCGTGCTCTTTTCGAGACCCGAAAGACACTCAATAAGGCATAATGTTCACGCAGGAGGTATTCGAGGACCTACGGTGCATGCGCAAGCAAGAGGTCAGGAAGGATACCCGACTTGAATAAACGGTGGGCGTCGCACGAGGCAAGATAAGGACGATGCGCTAGTGTGGGCAAAGTGTGTCGCATGCAGTAAGATGTATAGGTGCGTACCAGGGATCATACAAGAACCCGTTTAAATGAATTAGCGAGTTATCAAATGTATTCCTGCATTTCGATACTCCACCCACATACTCACGTCGCTGAGCAGGCACGCCATCCGTATGCATCGACATGCTCTGCTTCGTGACGGGTCTGGGCCTTAAGGTCCTCCAACTAACCGTCCTTGCCGTTGCATATCGTTGCTGGGCTGCTACCATAATTATGGCCTGTCGTCCAAACGTCATCCTCTGTCCAATTCCGTCCTGTCCGATAAAGGAGGATAAGCTTGGAAGATGTCTGAACTTCTCGAACGAGATGACACCTGTCATGGAAGCTTATCTGACACGAGATCTCGATGACACTTGACTCGTGATTTCAAAAACGTAATTAGTTTCAAGAATATCGTACAAGCCATATCATAGATTCATATGGTCCAACGCAATGCAATGTGGAAGGCGTATACAACAATGTATTTTGGCGTGAAAATAAGGGTGAAGAGTATACATCACGCTCAAACTTAGTGGGTACAAAGCAGAGGTGGGTGAGCATTTAGCAGCACATCTCGCAAGGGCAGCCTACATGTCACAAGTCAGTGTCGACCCACGTGCAAAAGGAATACATAGGACGTACAGATGATATCTGCACAGCATTCGCAGCAGTCCTAAAAACAAAGGAGTCAGATTAATTTCGGTTCACTATCTCCACCAATCACCTTGCAGCATTCTACATGAGGAGTCTCAGTCTACAAGCCGAAAGGTTTCATTAGGGTCTGTACTCACCGAAGCAAAGGAAACATTCGAGGGCACCGAGGAAGCAGTCCTAAATTCGAGCAAAGAAGTCAACTTCATTCCCGAGTGAAAACAACAACAAAAACGCACCTTGGCAGCTCCTCCTCCACGGAGACGCTTAGCTTGATGCTCCTGGTGGATCTGGGTGTTGTTGGCAGGAGCAGGGTTCACGACGCCTATTCAAATCGAAGCACAGACGCTATGAATTTGATGTCCTAGCCTATCATCAAAAACGTACTCATTTGCATGGCAGCTTGAGGCTGGCTGGTGGTGGACTTAGCGGTGGTCGACATGTCAAAGTTACTGAGTGTTGACGTGAGAGAAATAGATGAAGCTTCGAGCGTGGAGGTTGGGAGATAAATCGAACGTTGCTCGAGTTGGATTTTGCGAGGAGATTTTTATACCCTTGCCCCACTACGCAGATCACGTGCTACTGGTGATGTCAATCTAACTGCGATCATTTCGCGTGTATTAGTTCTAATTTTATACTGTTCTAAAATTGTGCTTTGTGACATAGCATCGTTGGCATTGCCATCCATGACGACGACAAAGCTTACGGAAGTCGGAGTAGGGAGTAGGCACAACTAACACACCTTTTGGGCGCATGATTCAAGACTCGGAGAGGGACTGGCACGCTAAATTCAAACACGTGTCTTTTAAGGTACGTCGCGAATGTGCACACTGCATTTGTCCGTTGGCAGCTGGCATAGTGGAAACGTGTCTCCAAAATCGCGCGACGTAACCTTAGAAGGTGCTCGTCTTGCTATGATGGCTCCGAACTATGACCGCCATGATGCAGCTTCTACAGCAACCGAGGGGCCAGATTTTGGTTTTCATGAACCGGTAGTCGGAGGTGAGGGACTGCCGGTTGAAGGGCGAGGCTGGCAGTGACCTTCGTAAGTATCCATTCGCCATGGGCCAGAGGGCATTATCGGCATTACGAATCATCCGGTGCACATGTGCATAGACACACGACACGCCAACTTCTAGGCGCAATTACATATTTGATAGGTGCTCTCTGTACTTCTTGCTATCTGAACTCCTTAGTAGATTCAACGTTCAGCTTGGATCTTAGATTCACTGTTGTTGAAAAAAGGCGAATTGGAACTCCCATGATGTCACAGCAATCCTATGAGCTTCCATGCTACAATACAGATACACTCGTCGAACACGCACTCACGGTTACATGCGTTCCTATCTTAGAGCACCATGGTCTATGACGGCCCATTCGCGACTATCACGTCATGCTTGGTTGGAGAACCTTCTATGTTAGACACCCCTTTCGAGTCTGTATGACCCACGGAGGATTAAAATATCCTGCTGTCTGATTTTGTCCACAGGTCCTCTCACGAACACGATGGTTGTGTTTTGGCTTTGTATGACCTAACACCGCAGGCGATAAGTTGAGAGAACCTGACCGGCATTCTCTATCTCTGCAAACACCGAAGATGAAGCTCACCTTCAAACCACCCCATGTGCGTAATACCATAATTACGAATGAGCAGAGACACGTTCTGTACTCGACTTCCACCTCATTTTCATTCGATACTCGTGTGACGAGCGTCAAGAAGCACGTCCCAAACGAATTCAATATTGGCAAAGTAGAATCGTCAGAACTACTCGCAGAGATCCAATGGCACACATTTTCTTCATCAGTGATCAAATATGGTGGGAAAGATTTGCTGACGTCTCAGTTCATCCCGACTAAGGGAATTCTTGGACGGTGAGTGCGTCCTACTTAATGTCCATTTTCCAATACCTTACTTCACACTTGCAGGCGACGTGTCTTCCAAGGTCCAGACGGACAATTATACAAGTGGAGGATCGGACCGCGCGAATGCATCGTAAGTCAGCTACACATTTCAATCACTGTTATCCAACCAAAGGCGTTCACTGACATAACACGGTGCATGATTGTCAGCTCATGCTCAACGATATCGAAGTCGCTCGCCATCATCCGATGAACGTTGGTCTCAAGAAGGCAGGACATGAGGCATACCTAGAGATATTTCCGCTGGCCGAGCATATGGTCGACCTAGTGGTACTGACGTTCATATACGTCGAGAAGCTGCGGAGGGGGACGCAGGAGAGCCCGGGAACGGATCGTATGCATGCGCCGATTGAGCCAGCTAATTAGGTCCGGTATGACTCTGGTGAGGATGGTGAGATGAATTGCCTCCGTATCATATTACCGATGTGAAGACTGAACCGTACATGTGCAGGACCGCTTGCAAATGATAAATTTCCTCTTATGTGATCAAATTCTTGGAGCCTTTCTCAAGTACCAGGACAATCGACATTCAGCGGTTCGTCAATAATGTGCAAGTCGATGCTCTTGTTTAATTCTTGTTACAACGAATAATAATGCAATCACATATAGTTGCACATTATTGCAGCACCCACTTACTTACTTGCGAGAAGAATCGCCTTATTAATGTCTGAAGCTGCTGAGAGTGTTGCTCATATATCTTATTTGCAACATGGGAGAGACCAATATGCGCCCCATATTTGTCTCCGAGTCTTAAGTCTAACAAACTTTCTGTTACAATAAGGATGACTCGGAGTGGCGAAGCCACGGATAGCTACTGGTACAAATCATCGTATATATGTATCGTGCACGACTAGAAAAACAATGCAAAAATGCAAAAAATGCAGCAAGAACTTAAGTACACTATAAATATTCTTATGTAATTAGATATATTTTGAAATTCTTACATAAAAACCAAATAATAGGAAGTTATTAGGAACGACAGAGCAGCCGCAACTTGACTTGGCCGCAACTCTGGCGTACACATTCATCATTACATACACGCCAGCAAGAAGAGGTATAGCTGCGAACGCGAAAAACGACCGTCCGGTCACAGGCGGCCACAGGAGTTGTTTAACTAGACCTCGGTACCCAGTCCCAGCTGCCCACATCATGCTGTTTCCTTGCCTTCCCTGCTCATGACCACAACAGATGAACGCGAAAAACGACCATCCGCGGAAATCATTGATCTGCGAGTTGTTTAACTGGACCTTGGTACCCAGTCCCAGCTGCCCACATGTTTCTTTGCCTTCCCTGCTCATAGTTATCATTTGACCTCTTGCCATATGTACTGTGGCACGAATCATGACCCATCTTCTTATCGCAGTCAACGAACCAGGCACTGCTGGAGTTAATTTGTCCTCATATTTCCTGGCTGTTTATATTGACTGCATAGTCATTGAACCTGCATCAATCATTTCGCTTTCATCACTCTCTTGTCTACTGACCATGACCACCGGTACTGAACGCGGCACTTTGACCATTGCTGGATCGGGAATAGCAT